>CAIGRF010084856.1:32883-47592 GCA_903798235.1 Fraxinus ornus
ACCTAAGATTTACGTCTCAAATCTCAATCATTCCAATTTGGACAAAATCGTACAATCTTTGATTCTAGCCATAAACATAATTTTCCAACTATCATTTTCAAATTTCCACCGAAATCTACTTCTTTCAACTCGAAATGATGAAAACTTGTTCATCTTTGCTAAAGCATTCCACATAAAAAGTCACATAGTATTTTGTAAAGAAATACTTACCAATAGTGGCGGCGTGCATTTGTCGGACCGGCGGCCGCAATAGTGGGATGTAATAGGACTCGAGATGGGAGGTAGAATATAGGGTTTGGAATTGGACATTTGGCTTCTATGGGTTGTGAAATAAAAAAATGTTGCGAAATCAGCAAAGCCAATGCAATTTGTCCCAATTGAATTCACTTAATGGGCCATTATTTAAAAAAAGGGTCCAACTAAAGAAAAGCCCAGGATCTTCAAAATAAAAAAAAAAGTCCAACAATGAACAACAAATCTTCTCCATCTCTCTTTCTTCACTATCGTCATTGCGCCGATTCTGTAAGTCTGTAACTTCAGTTTTCACCTCACCACTGCTAAAAAAAAATGTCCACATCTTTTCCATCTCTCCTTCCCTATCTTCATGGCGTCGATTCTGTAACTTCAGTTTTCACCTCGCCACTGCTCCCGCGCGTCGGTCTTCTTCTTCCTCATCCCTGTGCATTGCCTTTGTGGTGCCCAGCACACTCCCCCCGTCGGGTGCTGGGTCCTCCACTGTAAATAATGTTTATATCTAGTCTAAAATATAATAACTTCTCAAAAATTAAATAAATCAGTAAACAAACATTTTAGTGATCAAGCAAATGAAAGATATTGAATGCATAACAAGCCTAACATAAAAGTAGATAATATAAATTTATAAAGTAAATATTAAAATTAATTAGATTAAGATTAATCATCATAACATTTAGAAATTTAACTCAAAAAGCATTTAGAGTCGACACCAACATAATTTTTTTTTTGAAAATTAGAGGGTATAACGTATAATCTATTTCATAATATTAATGTAATTAGATTGTTACAACAATTAAACCATCTACATTTGATTTGTTCCAATACTTCCATCTGGATTCTAAATAATTTTTTTTTCCTACTCTCCCATTGTACTTTAAAAAAAAGTTACTTTATTCTCAATTTTCGTAAATACTTACAAATTTTTAGAATCAGCCAAATGAAAATGATATTTATATTTACGCATGGTCTCTTCTCTTCATCCACATGGCACAATCTTATGAAAAATCCGCCCCACCAATAGGGGTACCGGGTGTCCATTATGGACTCCCCTACGAGTACAATTATGTACCCATAGCACATCCCCAATCTTATAAGTTATATCCCCATGGCAAAAATCCAAGTTTACCTAATGTCCATTAGTAGAAAAATTGGGTGCAGCCGTGCAGAAATGTGATTTCACAAGGCAAAGCAACCCCGTACTGTGTACATTGGCAGTTGGGAAGACTCGTACAGTCGAATTCAATTAGATGAAAAAATCCAAACTTTTGCCGGGGCAGGGCACCCCATGTATAAAAAGCTGCAATTTTTTTTCAAAAGAAAACTCCCTTTCATTGTCAGCGCCCCCCACCCCCAGAAAGTTTTGCATTTTAACAGACAGATGAAAGATTTTTTTTTTTTTTTCATTTCATTTTCTTGGGATTTGTTTTTCCTGTGGGAAAGTGTAAAGATGTTGTGGGGATTTCGGGGAAGACATTATTGGGGAAGAAAGGAGAGAGGGAAGTGGAAGGAATAGTGGTGGTGTTTGCATGAATGTCCAGTCAGGAACAGGCACTTGAAGAATTATTTTGATCTCTATTCTTCTCTTGGCTGGAATTCCCTAGTTCGCCACTCCCAATTCCTCAATTTGTAAGCTCAATTTCAAATTTTCCCATCAATTTCACATTTGGGATTCTGGTTCTGATTATGGTATTTTTTTTTTTTTGGTACTGTTTGTATGTTTTCTGTTAGCTGAGCTGACCTACATGGGTGGGGAGTCTTGTGGATGTCCTTTTACTTCAATTTTAATGTAATTTTGTTTGGTAGTGGCACGCTGTATATTAAATTTGCAGAACATCATTGTGTATTTCAGATGGAATTACTGTTCTACATTATGTTTCATCCTAAGATTGCATTTATTGTGACTTTAGGAGAAATGAAATGAATGCTTATGGCTGTTTGCAGAAACTATTGGATCTACGATTCTACATGGACGCTTTTTATGAGTAAATTTTGATCTCATTTTAATGAAAAATTATCCTTTTAGTATTATTGTTCTTTAGCGAATTTCGAAGTTTGAATGATGGGAATGCTGTTTTTCTGACATCTTCATGTAGCTTTTTTCATGATTTATTCCCTTACCTTGCTATAGGAATGGACTAACATTGTCTATAACTTAGAGGAATTGGTAAACATTTACATCCGATTCTAGGTTGTTTGCACGTTTTAAGTAGATCAAGAAAGTAAACTGAGATTGGCTAAACATATTATCAATCAGTCTGGGATAGTGCTATTTCAAAAATGGTCTCAAGACTCTCATCATATCTGTTACAGGGACACTGGAGAGAAAAGAAAACTATTCCATTTGATCCAAGACGATAATTTGCAGAACATATTGTCAAGGGAGCCCTTTTTCCATATGGAAATTCAAACCTCATGTAGAGGACAAAACTTTTGGTATTAAACTTGTACTTTCACAATCTCCAATGGATTGATAAAGAAGTTGCTTCATAAGGAATATGGTATCAAGACATGGTTCTTTTTGTTATTGGATTCAAATTCGTATTATGTTGATCCCCATATTTTCTATTTGGATACCTATATTGATATCTCAAGTATGGACAGCATACTATCCTGAGAAAATTTGAAGGAAATTTTGACATTAGATTGAAAGGGAAAATTTGGTCAGTTTAAGTGATGCATAGGAGACAAACTGTTATAATTGATTTTTTTAAGTCAAGATGGATACTTGGAATGGACATACAATTTACCCAAAGCATATTTTAGTGTGTAAGTTTTAGTAATGTTTAATTTGATTCTCAATTTTTATGCTTACAGATTCTTTCCTGATAAAGCTGCATCATTGACCCTAGAAATTATCAGTGATCTTGTTCAGGTCAGTCATGAATTGAATCTACGTATCTAGCTCTTCTACAAAGTATCATATCTGTGTTCACTATCTCTATTTAAATATCTCTTTGGAAAATCAACTCATGTTGTATACACGTCTTTTAAGCTATAATCCTCCTAAGATTGAAATTTTAGACCTGTTTAAAAGATAAAGAGCTTTAAAAAAAAAAAAAAAAACAATGAGAAACTGATATTTATAAATTGTTTATTTTTTTCTTTTTTATCTTGTGTGGGCTGACTTAATCTTGGAGCAGCTTCGTTAACATATAGTAAGATAAAATTGTTTTAGAGACCGATTTTTTCATCTCTCTGTTTCTTCTCCCAAAATAAAAGGAAGTGAAATACCAAAGGTTTGTTGGCTTATAAAAATTAAAATTTGTTGGGTTAGAAATTATTTTGAGTTATTCTCACACCTAAGGGCGTGTTCGGTAGAATTAAAATTAAAAAACTAGACGTTATTGTTGACTTTTATTAGACGAGTGATACCTAATAACGGCTATATTTTCAATTTTAATTGGATTTTAATCACTCCCAAACATGCTCTAAGTCGATTTTATTTTCTTATGAAGGAGCTAAAAATCAGGCCATGCCCCATTGTTTTTGCATCTTTTACTGGTGGCCCAAATGCTTGCTTGTATGAGTTTCGTTAGGTAGATGCCATTCTACAATGCATATGTTAAAATTAAGCCCATGTTGGTTGAGTTAAAAGAGTTCATAAAAATCTAAGTCAAAGTCAACAATTAGTTTTAAGTCCATAGTTTCATGGGACCCATAACTCTTATCAACTTTTCAACCACACATTTCGCCATCTTTTATCAAAATCTACTAAAAATTTGATTTTTATGGTGTGTATGAGCCACATTATTTGGGAAAAATATATTCTAGAATAGTAGATTAATGGAAAATGTGTGGTTGAAAATAAAGGAAAAGTTATTGATGTGATGTAAAATATTATTTTATTGAAGAATGTGTGGTTGAAAATGAGTAGAAGAATGATAATGAAAATTTTATTGTGTACTAAACAGAGGCTAAATATTTATATATTAATTTCAATTTATTACTCTTAACTACAGTTTCATCATTTTTCTTTTGGTTGCAGCAAATTGAGGGCAAGTGTGAAGAGCAAGCTAATGTGGTATGCTTTAATTTATCACCAAACATCTTAATATCGCACTATTTTGGTATTTTGTACATGGAAGATGCATATAATCATCCTACAGATTAATGTGCTTCAGTACCATGATTTATTTATTCCGTTCAACTATAATTGGAACACTTTGGACAAAAGATATGTGGTATATGGTAGCCAAATTTCAAACATAAAATAGCTCACATAGATCTCTACATTCTTGTTTTACAAGAAATGAATTGTCATTTGTATTGTCTAAATGGAAAACTTTATTAAGAGGATTAGCTAATCTGATGGTCTCTTCTTGTGAAGAATGACTACCGACTAGTTAGAAATTGTGTTCCTGCTACATCTTTGATTCCAGTCCTGTAGATTTTACAAGTGAAAATGGTACTCATTTTGTTCTTCACCCAACTGTTCTCAAAATGTCTCGCCCTCCGCTCATAGCATCATGGATTGCAAATGGCATCTCTTCCAGTCTGGATGCACTCTTTCTTGGCAGATTTGTATCACAGCGTGCTGAAGATTGGCAGACTGTATTCCACTGTTGTATGTATCCATCAGACATAACTTAGAGTTGCTTCTATCATTATACTGGCTCATTTACTTTACTGTGATTGATATCAGAGCATGGGGGCACCATATGTCAGTTTTTGCTCAGAAGATGATGATCTTGCTCCAATTCAGATTATTTGCAATTTTGTCCAAAGGCTTAAAGACCTTGGTGCTGATGTTAAATTGGTGAAATGGATTAACTCATCCCATGTAGGTATGCTCCTCTACTTGTCATTATATTTGTATCGTCCTGGGCCCAAACTCTTTTCCTTCTGTTTTAGTGTGTTTACTTTTATCACAAGTATCAAAAGATTAAACGTTTTGAGAGATATCCAGTGTCAGACATTCCTAACCCTTGAATAGCATAGCAACTGGAAGCTTGACGGTAACTACTACATCTGCTTTTACAGGCTTTAGACTTTCCCTTGTGGTGACCATGCTTCTGACAGGATAGAATGGCTTGGTGAAAGGCCTGACAACGGAGATGTACCTGCAGGCTATATTACAAGGAGGTCCAGTGGTCAGGATATTCATCCAAATACCCAATTCATTGAATCTTCAAATTTGAGAGATTATAAACAAAAAAATTAAATATATCAAGATTATATAGGATATGTATGATGGAGAAATCATGAGCTTAAGTACTAGTGGCGTTAGTAATAGAGAATTTCGAGCCACCGAGGCTTGCGCCAATGCTCTTCCTTGAGATCTTTGAGCTTATGAGACATATCCAAAATGAGGTTCCCACACAAATTGTATTCATAAATGACATAGTTTGGATAGATGAGACTAGGAAGTCATTATCATATTTTAGGACCTTGAAGGAATACTTCGGAATTTAGAGGTTTTCGATTAAGTAGGCTATGTTGGAGCACATGGAAGCCCTTCTGCTAATAGTAGGAATATGGATAATAATGGAGTCAGAGAAGGGGATCATATTGTCCCAAAGAGTGATTGCTTTATGTATTTGGGTTTCATTTAGTAATGAGAAATGAGGAGTTGAAGAGGGTGGAGAAAACCTCTTTATAAGGTTAAAATATCAGTTTTACGTATCAATTATTAGACTTAAATTTTTTTGATGATATTGACTGTTGGGTTCTTTAAAAACAAAATATCCATAAGACAGTTGTGTTACAATACTCAAATGGATAAGATGAGAAATGAGAATACCCACCGATAAGTGGAGGTGGCCTCAATTGAACATAAATTCAGGGAAGGATGACTTTGACAGTTAGGTCATGCTGTGTGTAGACCGAAAGATGCTGTGTGTAGACCGAAAGAACTTTCACTTGTGAGAGTCCTGTGATCTTGGTATACCCAGTGAGAAGTGGGACAGGTTGAGATATGCCTTTGCATAGACTTGAAGAAACTTCGTTCACGAGCATGATGTAATCTTTATTTAGTTTAGAAGGAAGAGGTAGACCAAAAAAAAAAAAAAACCCCCTTAAAATTGAATGAAAAGACATTCTTGCCAAAAGAGAAAGACTTTAAAATTGAAAGAAAAATCCCTCCAAGGATTCCATTATCCAGCCACGCCCTTAATCTCCCCTGCTTCCACAGTCCCAGCAACACCTTCCCTTCTCTCCCTCACCATCTAACCACCCTTCTGCTCACTGCTGTCTCTAAAAAGAATTTACGACTCTAGAGAAAATTAGGAAACAGATGTTTCACAAGTCAGTATCTCAAGATGAAAGAAACCCTGTTGAGAAGCACCTTTGCTGTTTGAGATCACGAGAATTTTGACACAAGCTAATTACTCGCCACGATGTAACAACCCTATATTGGAGTTAAAGGAGTGAAGAGCCAAGAATAATCCATGGTTATGTCACTTTAAAAGCCAAGAAGTTTAGTTTCTTTTTAACTTTTAGGTTGTTTTCCTTTTCTTCCACAATTTTTTTTCAATTTTTGTTCTTATATTTATATGTTTTTGCTTAATTTAGTGTGAGGGAAGATTTCTGTTTTGAATGAAATTTAATGCTTAGCCACTGTTTGACAAGTATTCTTTGAAAACTCTTTTATTCTCACTCTCATTTTCAACCACATATTTTTACAATAAAATATTATTCACGTAAACCCAAAAACTTTTTTTCTATTTTTTAACCACACATTCTCCAAAAATTTACCATTCAAAAACTCATTTTTTTTTTTTAAAGAATGGTTGTCAAACAGGGTATTAATTTGAATGCACAGTGTCCAAAAGGACCCTCGTGTTAGAAAATAGAAGGCTGGGACACAACTACCAAAAGGACCCTTAGTTGCAATTTATTATCTATATTAGTTTGTCATCCACTAAGAAAATCTGCCAGCAGACCAGCCAATGGGGAGACCGAGGGTTGGACTTGCAGGATAAGGTATCTACCCACCTATAGGTGGTTGTAACCAGTATGTAGGAAGGGGAAACCAACAGGGTTCAGATTGATATTGTGACTTGTGAGCATGTTTTGGGTGGCTTATGCTTAAAACTAAGCACTAAATGTGGGGCTTATTTTTGGTGTGGACCCACTAACATTCAAAATAAGCCACACATTCGGAGCTTATTTTTTAGTATAAGCCACTCCAAAATGCTAACTATAGGCAACAAAACCTACTAAAAGACCATTGCAGAGGTTTGTCCTCACTGTCAGAATTCTTCTTGCAGTTTTCTGATAGTACAAGGGAGAAAGGCAAAAAACTAACCTCTTAGATGTCAGATACAACTGTGTGCATCGTGCACTTAATCAACTACAGAACCACACACAAGAAGTTGTGGTTACCTTCCAATACCTTTTTCTTGTGAGCGCTATTGGAGTCTTTTCTGTTCTGTAGTTTATCTTTAGATAAGCGAGAATTGCAGTTTATTTTGTTTTCATTGATAACTAGTCTGCTGTAACATTATGGTTTCCCAACAACCATGCGTTAAATAATCAATGTGTTCTTGATAGTTACTTTTCTCGTGTTTTATTACACTGGTCATTTTCGACACTTCCCAGTTGAATGCAAGGCTGTCTTGACTGAACTACATGGAAAAGCATCTGTAATTTGTTCCCAAAGAATACAGAAACTTGGAAGGGGAGAAGATGTGCTTGGAAAGCACACGTTATGACATATCTGAACCATTCGGCAATCTGAAAACAGCAGCGGCAGGATTAAATTACAGCTTGCAGACTATTTGACCATTTCCTTGTGCCCAGTTCTATAGAATATCACGAGGATAGAGATGGTTCTTTTTACAATGAACATAAAGATTGTTATATACATCTATCGAGCCCACCCAAAATCAGTGCCCTCTGATTTCTTGGTCAATTCCTCTTTGACGCATGTGTCCCTAAGAATGTCGACGACTGGGATCTAAAATCATCACCCTTATCAAGAAGGGCACCATTTGTCTCTGGGTGAAGACAGTCACCCTTCAATCTGAAATGCATTCGCCGCTCAAGATTATAATGTTTGCTGCTGATTATCAACTTGTGGTATAGCTTGCTTTTGTTCTTAGGTAACCATGAAGGTCTCAGCAATGTATGGACACTGTTTACCATTCTCTACAGAATCTTGGGCAAGAAAATGATTGAAATGACATCAAAGAAGTTGTTACCCGAGATATTCTCCCTCTGCTGTTTGTAAACAATAGCAACACTCTGAATGATCTTTCTTTTAATAGCAATTCTAAAATGTACAGCTATGTTATTGGCGACTCTGTAACATCAGATTAGACAGAATCATATACGCTGTATTAGAAATGGAAATGGAAATTGCAAGTGAAGCTTTCCACTAAGGTTGCCTTCTCCTCGTTGCCCCTTTGTTTCCCATCTTAACACGAGCACAAAGTAGAGCCTGAAAAAGGAGAGTACCCAATGGAGCTAATCTCCGAGGAAATGATGGATCTTAAAAAACAAGTCTAGAAATTATTGTTTTAGATTCTTTTACCTGCTCATATTCCTATAGTGCATGGTAGGCTGAATTGTTGTATTAGATGTGATTTGACAATAAAATAAATAGAATATTGATTTTTTTTTCTTCCTTTTCTTCCTTAATTAAAAATTTCGTGCAAGTACTCCGGATATATTTGAACATACAAAACAAACATTACAATGGTAACGATATAAAGACCCCAAGTTAAAAACATTAGGATACAATGAATACATAATCATGTATACATGTGTTTTGATCCGTCTTGTGATGCAATTTGCGTGTGCCCTTAGATCTCAAAAAATCTTCTTATTCCTCGCTATCCAAAGATGATAAACAATGCTTGTAAGTGCAATTTTCTTGGCTTTACTTTGCCAAGATGTCCCACGGACTTCCTTCTTGATCTATTTCAATGCACTTCCAATTGTAGTCATTGAACGAGTACCTAGCCATGATCTAAACTGCCCCCAAGTGACTGAACTCAAAGAACACTGAAAGAATAAATGCTGGACAGTTTCGACCTGAGATCCGCATAAGACACATGTTCTGTCGATGTCTAAGTGTAGTAGCTTGTCTTGGGTAGAAGCTTCGATTGGGCACTCAACCATATGATAAACAAATGTTTAGGAGTACTGTGCATTGTGAAACAACTGACATTATCATAGATTCGCTAATATTCTACTTTCAGTGTTATTTAATCCTCACATGAAAACAAATAATTAATGATTTATAGTGATCTTCACGTATTAAACCCGTTTATATTGACTTCTTCATCCTTTTATCTATCTAGCCGACGATTCGCAACTATTCTACCCATGATCTGACACGGAATTGCCATGAGCTCTGTGTATGGGTATATACGGGTTGTACGATATATGTAGGAGGGATGTTGGCCCAAAGACCCTTGTGGTCAGATACAAGAAACTTTGGGTAAGGAGTGGAGGGACGGATGAGCATCTCAAACACTTTCAAATGAGTTAATAGAAACATTTTTACATAACATATATGTTTGTTCGTCTCATCGTCAAGACTCCCTCAAGAATTACTATAGATGGTTTATGAAAGTAAAAGAAAACAAGTCATCATCTAAGGTCATTTTCTACAAAACCTCGTAATTTTGTCAAGTAGCAGCAGGAGCCGGGTGGGGGTACTGCAACCTTCCTTAACAGTATCAAACTTATGATAATTTCGTATTTTATTACATGACTTGTGCACCTCGTGCCACATAAATAATTACATCCAGTTCATAAGAACTGAATTGAGATTCCTTGAGTAGTGGTTGACAAACCCAGATTTGATTTCATCATGAAGGAGACTGTATTGGTGACCGGTGCTTCCGGTTACTTAGGCGGTAGACTTTGTCACGCCCTCCTCGATCAAGGCTACCACGTTAAGGCTTTTGTCCGCAAGACCAGTAACCTCTCATCCTTACCTCCGCCCACTGAAGGCGGCGCAACTGGCGGAGCTCTTGAGCTGGCTTATGGAGATGTTACCGATTATAAGTCCCTCTTTGAAGCTTGCAATGATTGCCAATTAATTTTTCATGCTGCTGCCCTCGTTGAGCCCTGGCTGCCTGACCCCTCCAAATTCTTTACAGTAATCCATCTTTACAGACTACAGTTGCACAATTAAGCCATGATTTTACTTGATCAGATTGATTCAAAGTTGAGTTTTTTATTGGTTTGGATTTGATAATCACAGGTTAATGTTGAAGGATTGAAGAATGTTATACAGGCCTGTAAGGAGACCAAATCAATTCAGAAGATTATTTATACATCGTCGTTTTTCGCGTTGGGATCGACTGATGGTTATATTGCAGATGAAACTCAAGTATGACCAGAGTTTTTGTAAAATTCAATTTATATTAATTAGTTAATTTTTGTTCCCCCGTTTTTCCCATTGTCTTTGTTGAGATTTTTGGTGTTGTCTACTATTGCATAGGTGCATCCTGGTGAACATTTCTGCACAGAGTACGAAAGATCGAAGGCAATGGCAGATAAAATTGCTTTGGAAGCTGCATCCGAGGGTTTGCCGATAGTGCTGATTTACCCAGGAGTTATATATGGTCCTGGCAAAGTGACAAATGGAAACTTTGTTTCGCAGATGGTAAAATTTCTTGAATTTTCAGTTGATCTGGGTCGAGTGGCTCTAACTGATGAACATATGGTTGACCACAATGAAATTTGCAGTGTTCAAGTACTGTTTGTGGAAGAGTAGGTTTAGAGTAATCGTGATTTAACTATTAAATTAGGGCTTCCATTTTAAAGGTTATATTTTGGTTAATGTTTTCATAAAAATTCCGACTTGAAATTTTACCCTTAATATCAAGAACGAATTTATTAACAATTCACAATTTGAGTGTTAATATTTACACTGTTTCATATGTTACTGATTTCATGTTTCTATATATTATTGACTCCATACTTATAATCATACACAGTGATTCTATAGTTATAGAGTTTGAGCATTGGTCTCATTTAAAGAACTGCAATTTCTTCAATAAAATCCATCGCGCGTCTTATTTTTCATCTGCATCTAATTCTTTCTGCTTATGTGTTGATGTGAATGTTGAGTAAACTTGAAATGGGAGTTGATGATCAACTCTGGTCTGCACTGAAGAGTCTATGAACTGACCATGCATATCTTCTTTCTATAAGCTTGTAGAACGCTTTAATGGACGGCTACCTGGATATGTGGGAAAAGGAAATGACAAGTTTTCTTTCTGTCACGTTGATGATGTAGTTCAGGGACACATTGCTGCAGTGGACAAAGGTCGACCAGGTGACAGGTATCTTCTTACAGGAGAAAATTTATCATTCAGAGATGTATTTGATTTAGCTGCTAGCATTACTAAGACGGCAAAACCTTGGTTCACCATACCACTGTCTCTAGTTGACATATATGGAAGGCTATCTGTTATCGGTGCCCGAATAACCGGAAAGCTTCCCATAGTCAGTCCCCCGGTATGTCTTTCTGTCGTGAAACTGGTTTTTACTACCATACCAGTTCTTGATACTGTTTAGCATATGTGATCCTTTGATCTAGTAAAGTTTTGATTATATCTGCAATGCATAACTAAATGTTGGAAAAGCTTGAGACTATCTATCTTTGTGACTCATAAAGTATTCTTAATGATTTCACTTGTGCTGTTGCCACTGTGCAATGAATCTCTGATGAAGACTATATTTCATCAAGCGGAAGACTACTGAGTTCTTTTGCTACATGTACCTTTGCGGAGTATAGGAAACACGAGGTTGATATATAGTTTGGAACTCTAGTTTCCAATGTATGCTTTATTCTGTCCCAGAATTCTACATCTGCAACATCATCATGTCCCTTCTCCATCTTATTGCTGCGACATTACTACATTCTACCATTATGAGAATAGGCTGTTAACATGTCCCAATTGCCATCCAGTTTCTCGACCTACTGCTTGTTGGCTGTACTATATCATTACAAGGATCACTAGGCCATCACTATATTTAAATCTTAATTCTAGCATTTTATGTATGTTTGATTTTCGCGATCCTTAGCTCTCCAAAAAATCTAAGATTGTAGTACATGATGTCTCCTATGTGATTTTTCTTCTGGCTTCTATGTTTTTCTTAATGTTCCCATTTAGGCCATTGCTATGGCATCTTTTGATCTATTTCTGCTCTGTTGAACAGACTGTTGACGTTCTGAGACATCAGTGGGCTTACAGTTGTGAGAAGGCCAAGGCAGAGCTGGGTTATACCCCGAGAAGCTTCAAAGATGGTCTAACAGAAATGCTTCCTTGGTTGAAGAACTTGGGCTTGATTAAATATTAGGATGCTGATCTGAATTTTGCATTGCTGGTTTAAAGTTGATGTGTAAATTGTGATCCTCGAGTAATCTGTTTGTAGCATTATGAAATATATTACGTTGTTTACAGCTTAAGCTTATTTTTATGTTTTTACCTGAATAAGTCCAATGTGACTTGTGTCGACATATCATTTGGATGAAACTACTTTTTAGTTGTTATCGTTTGAAAGTTATATATTACCTCAATCACGCTCGTTTCAATTGAATGTTGCAACCTCACTAAAGGTCCATTTGGCAGGCTTCTGCTTTTCGTTGAAAAGTTTTTTGAAATAATTATCTTAGACCAACTTTTTTTAAAAGTTATTCCAGTCAGACTAACACTTTTAGAAAATTATACAAATATGTTCAAAAGCAACTTAATTTTAGAAGCAACTCTCGACTTTTTAAAAACTCTACCAAGTGAGTCCTAAATTGCACGGTAATTGAAATTAGAATCTGATTTCAATAAAACTCTTGTATGATTCAAATTCATACGAAGATAGATTTGCATTAAAAACAAATTCTTAGTTTCCAACATCTAATCCTTATCTCCTCTTGCTAGGGACTTCTAGTTGCAGTAAAAGACTTGTTATTCATAAGGATCCGAGTTTTCAGAAACAGTCAAACAGCAAGTATGGCAGAATCAAAAGTGAGATTGAAACTTATGATCGATACAAAAGGCAAAAAGGTTTTATTCGCTGAAGCTGGAAAAGACTTCGTCGATTTCATATTTCATGTTCTTGCTTTGCCATTAGCTACTGTTATTGGGTTACTTGGAAAACAAGAAATGGTGGGCTGCTTGGGAAACCTCTATGACAGTATCGAGAATTTGAGCGATTCGTATATTCAAGTGGGTCAGAATAAGAACATCCTTCTAAACCCAATGCCACCTACTTCAGTTCCTCTTTTACTTCTTAATGATAAGCCAACTAGGAAGACCTTTTACAGATGTGGTGGTAACTGTTACAGTAGTGGTAACAATGTTACTGACGACCCAACTGCAGCTTGCCCCTACTGTAACCACCTTATGAACAGGACTTTGAACTACGTTGCTCCTCCCGCCCCTGTGAACAAAGGGTCGAACGAAGGCAAAGGATTTGTGAAAGATGTCGTGACTTACATGGTAATGGATGATCTAATGGTGAAGCCTATGTCAACTATTTCTAGTATTGCTTTGCTTAACAAGTTTAATGTCAAGGAATTGGATGCACTGCAGGAGAAGGAAGTAAACTTTGGGTTGAATGAGGTAATATTGTTACCTGTCCGTGCATGTTTGGTGTGCAATTTTGAAAAACGAAAGCAAAAGTCATGTCAAACGTGTTCTTGGTAGATTTTTAAGTTGATGAAATATATGGTTGAAAAGTTGATAAAAGTCGTAAAACCACGAAATGTTTTATTAAAAATGAGTTAAAGGAAAAATGAGTTTTAGAAATTGGAAGCCAAACATAAACTTAATGTTCTTGATCATTATGTTTTGTTAATTTAGTTTTCTCTCAGGGTTTGAAGCTGTTGAAGGCATCTCTGCATAACAGCGATGTTCTAACCACCGTCTTCCTCAATGGTGAAGATGAAATCAAGAATGTTACTACTTCAAGAAAAAGAGTTCGAAAACATTGAAAAAATTAGTCATACAATCCTCTGCGATCTATCATTCATTCTTGACACCTTTCTTTTTTTTTTCTTTTTTTTTTAAATTTAAAAACACCTACTATGGTTTTAGTCCTTCTATTGTGATTATTGAATAAAATTTGATTTCCTTATTTCTCATCAATTATTCGCCATTATTGTATTACTTGTTAATTGACATTTCAACTTAGCACTAAGTTTTTTTTTTTTTTTATATTGCCAAATTAGATTAGGGCTGGCCGTGGGTCGATTCGGGTATTTAATAAATGGAACCGTCGGGTCCAAATATAATTATGGAACCGTTCGAGTTCGGTTCCGTTCGGTTTGGTTCCATGCCATAATTAAATTTTTTTTAACATTTACAACAACACTACATAAATACAACTAATGACATTTTCATTCGTAACTTTTACAAATTAACGTAGCATAATTTAAAAACACATAAATAACAAGATGTTCAATAATATTAATTCAATTAACACAAATACAAAAAAGTAGATACTAATATTAAAATATCAATGATCCACATTAATAATTCATTTGGAAGAACT
>CAIGRF010084856.1:49928-61597 GCA_903798235.1 Fraxinus ornus
TGGCTCAAACACACCCTTAATATCAATATGTCAATGTAACATTTCCGGGCATGAAATGCCAAAATAATTCAGATTTTGTGGTCATTGCAACTATAGAAGCCTAATATTATATAAGTCATGAGTTAATTATAAATCCGCCCAACCCGACCCGACCCGTCTACTTTAATCTTTGTTGATAAGTTGTCACAAACCGACCCACCCAACCGATATTTGATTGGGTTGAGTTGGGTTTCAACCTTTACACATGTTGAGTTATGTTAAATTATGATCAAGTCGATCATATTGGATTGGGTTGAGGCAAAAATCGACCAAACCCAACACAAACCATGCACATCCCCATACGAGACTTTACTCTCTTGATTTTTTTTTTTTTTTTTTTGTACCTTAGGTATTCATAATTAGGGTGAAGTTTTTAAGAGTGTGAAGATTTTGAAGAGAAATGATTGAGGTAAATTGTGTCTTCCTTGTGAAGAAACGAAGGTTAAAGATAAGCGTAAAACGAGACTCCAATTATTCCAAAGGAATTGGCGTGGCATGCTATTGACTGCCAGGTTGTCAACGCGGGAACATTAGCTGGACTCAGGAATTGGTCCAACATAGAAAATGCAACATGTTGTCACATGCCTCTTCATGTTCTATACCTTCACTACCCCCAAATTTTATTCTTCAAATATAGGTTTATTTAAATTTGTGGGAATCCAAATATAAGCAAGAGAAATTTTAGTCCATGTTCAAATCCAAGATTCTTAACTGACTTTCTAAGAATTGAGAGTAATGCTACTTATCATCACTGATGTTACAATATTAATTTAGATGACGTTAAGATCCCGTTCGATAGCCATTTATTTGGGAAAAATGAGTTTTTGAATAGTAATTTTTAGAGAATGCGTCTAAAAGTAGGGAAAAGTTGAGTTTATATAAAAAAAATTAATTTTATTGCAAGAATATGTGGTTAAAAATGAGTGATTAATTTTTTTTTGAAACAATCATTACCAAATAGGGCTAAGTGTCATTAAATGATAGCAACAATCAAACGAGTCAGATAATTTCACATTTTATTGAACAAGTATATGTTAATACTTATACTGATGTTCTAACACTACTGGTACTAGACAACATTATTAAAAAATTAAAGGTATACTTATTAATAATTTCTTCGACTTATATTGATCAAGTACAATATAGAATTCACCGTATTTATACCACGACAAATATCTAAGTTAATTGTTGAGACTAGAGCGATCAATGAACCGTACACATTAAACGTGTGATTTGAATGAAATGCTGGATTATCTTGTAATATAACTCGTTGTGCTACAATATTCACTATTTATACATGCTACCATTTTTATCAATTACTTTTGATAAAAATAAATGAAATTTATAGTTGAAAAATTGATAAAAATTTATGAATCATATAAAATATTTGATTAAAATTAAATTTTAATTTTGACTTAAAACTTCTATCAATTTTCAAGCTACACCAAATAAGGTCCCAATAACACGGCCAAACGAGAGGAGATGAATTTGTCACGCGCTGGGCATGCGGTTGGAATTTCGTGAAATATAAAAAATGACGCCGGGGATTTCGGAAGGCATTAGACTAAACTTCCAACTGTAGGTCTAAGCATTAGGTAGCAGACAGAGGATGAACGGTGCCTGGGCCCACACCCACGTAGATGCATATCACCTCACAAAGCCTGTTTGGACCAGATTAAAATCTGATTTTAATCTAAATTAAAGTCAAACAATCAATATTAATCACATCTTTCATGAGTCACACATCTTTTAACTCCCTTCTATTTATCCCTCCTTTTTTTTTTGTCCGTATCATTAATCTTTGTAACATGCAATAATTTAAAGTCCAATTAGTTATTTTATTTTTAATGTCATTCATAGGTCTATAAAACCGAAAGAATTTAAAACAATCCTTAAATTCGTCATCATGTGTCGCACGCGTGAGTTTGAATAGATTGATACCGTTCATCATATGAATAAATTTGACAAATAATCACGACTTAACAGTCTAAATCTATTAAAACCTTTTAAAATTACTATACTTTAATACTTATAGTCAAACACATTCAAAAAATTAATAGATCTCTAATTCATTAAGGGCCTGTTTGGGTCGGATTAAATTTGATTTTAAACTAAATCAAAGTCAAATAATCAATATCAAACACATCTTTCATATGTCCCACATCTTTTCAACTACACATTTCAAAAACTTATATCATAATCCGCTAAAAATCTGATTTTAATCTACACCAAAACACCGTCTAATTAACTTAAGTTAAAGTCAATTCACTGATAGAAGGAACGGTCTTCATTGTGTAATAGAGAACAATACACATTGTCATTCAGGATAAAAGTTTATGAGCTTAAAAAATCAATAAAAAAAAATTTAATTAGAAACTTACATACTTCATTTGTGAAAGATTGAGGACTGTTTTTGTAAATATTTGAAACAACATAGAGATCCTTTGGGATTTGATGAGTAGCCTCCACGTTAAACAGCGGGGATGAGAAATTGCATGCAAATTATGGATTTGTGATTGGCCGACTAAAGTCGGCTTAATTTATAGGATTTAAAATATGGGTTGGTAGGGTCCACCTAATTTATCTTTTGCATTACTAGTCTATTCATATGACCAAAAACATAGGTTTTTAATATGATTTTTATGATATAATTTTTCGTTAGGCAGGTAAAGGTGGCAAAAAACTTCATTTATAAGTTCTTGTGAATCAAAAGAATTGAAGTGGTATGGCGTATTTAATTATAGTAATACTTAGATTTTGATTTATAGTTTTCTTGTACTACTAAATGTTTTTGAGAATTTAATATCAACATTAGCCGATTTAGATGAGTATGAAAATGAACCATACCTTCTATTACATTAGCTTATTGGAGGATATTGTTCCTACACACGTGATGCTCAAAATTGCCTTTGATACATCGATTTGTGTGAACGTCGTTTAACGAGACAACATTGAGACTCTATTTGTTTCGAGCATTTCTGCAATGGAGTGTCTTCGCAAATGCTATAATCTTATACTTTGTCGACCATTTTGTTAGCATTGATGACAAGAGAAACTCATCGTGTAATAACACGTAGTCTTTTGAATTCCGTTGCTTAAAATTCATTTTTCTCTGAATTCGTTTTTGATCATACATTTGATGAGAACCATAATTTTATTAATTTTTATCTAAATCAAACAGAATAGTAGTGTCGCGTAGACGGATATACATGTTGGAATTGATTAAGTATTAAATCATAAAAAAATGACTTTTGTTTCAATTTTGAACAAATATTCGGATTAGATCCAGTAGTCAAATTATGAAAATAAATAAACTATCTTATTTTACTCGTCGAATAGATTATCGTGGTATATTTGAAATCTCCAAACTAATTCTAGGTGAATGAGAAATTACGGTATAAAGTTTGAAGAAAAGAAAGAAAACTGATTGAAAATTTGTCCAACTCTGCCGCTCGCCTAGCACTCGAGCGAGGAGGCTGTTGCTCGAGCGACAAACGAGCAATAGAATCTCTGTTTCTAAAGTTCGAGCGACGTAATGGCAACGGTTAGTGACGGCAAAAGCTGCAACCTTTGGCAAAGATTGCTGAGTTTGGGGTGCGGCACTTCACTCACAATCTTTCCTTCTTTATATATTAGACGCTTGGAACGTCCATTTGTTCATTCTAATGATATGTATTCATAGCATAACATTAAATTCATCTTTTCTTAGCCTAAATTTTGCATAAAAGCTGGTTATTCCATGTTTCATTTAAAAGGAGTACAAAATACGATTTTCGGTTCGTTGTTCTTATATTTTGAAGTGCTACTAACACAATAAGATTGTCATTGTATAATTCGACTTAAGGACAAAGAGTTCAATTATTACCTCGACTTTGCCTACATTTCTTTTTGGCACTGTTTTGACATTCATTTTTCACTTGGTATCTATACTGTTACTCTGTCAAATTTTTGGTAAGATTGATAAGTTATTTTGATTTAGAGTTATTACTCAAATCCATGATGAGGACAATTGAAATGGAGCCCACAAAGAAAAAATGCACATAAACTTTTTACAGCTCAGATTCCATCTTTATGAAAAATGCTAAATGGAGATGTCAATTTGTCAATTGTCATTTGTCAAGCAACACACGAAAGTAACAAACAACTTAAATCCACGAATAAAAATATATTCTCCAAAAATAGCATTAAAGAAAAATAGCCGGACGCCTTCAATTATAATTTATAACTCCGTCTCTCTCTCTAACATCAACACACTTTCTCCTCTCCTATTATCTCAACAAACAAAAACGCACGACAATTGTTTTCTATATTTTTTTTTTTTTGCAGCGTTGAAACGCAGACCCAGAATCGGTGTGTTTCGATGATTGCAACTAAAAGACCATTTTCGCAAGTTTTAATAAATTGTATGTTTATTCTCTCTTTTCTAGATTCCTTTTTCTCAATTTCAGATTGGCCCCTTTATCTGTTACTACTTTGGTTTTATCCACATTATGCTAAGATCAGATTTCATTTCATTAATGTAGATATGTAATGTTGTTTTATGGGTTGAAGATTTGTTTTTCAATTGTTATAGCTTGAGAGGATCTTGATTGTATTATTGCTCATAGTTTTTTATTTTTTTTTATTTTGATATAAATACGAATCAAATTAAATTGTCCTCCTTGTTGTAATTGCTTGGGTTGGTTTTTTATGTTTATTTTAGGATGCTGGTTTGTTCTTCCATTTTTATATTGTGTTTGTATGCATAGGATTTTATTGGATTTGTGTTGATTGAGTCAATCTTCAACAACTACAAGAAGAAATTGGTGGACTAAATACATAATAGGCTGCATCTTCCAAATCCTGTGAAAAGAGAGACAAAGATACGAAAGAAAGAAAATTATAAACTTTTGGGGCTGTTGGGACAGGAAGCAATGTTGCCTAAGAGTAGTGACCATCATGCGGTCCCATTATCAGTGTTGTTAAAGCGGGAATTGGCTAATGAGAAGCTTGAGAACCCTGAGATTTTGCACGGCCAGGCCAGCCAGAGCAAGAAAGGCGAGGACTTTACGTTCCTCAAGACAGAATGCCAACGGGTCTTGGGTGATGGAGTCACCACATATTCTGTTTTTGGGGTATGATCTTATTGTGCTTCTCTTTGTAATAGTTTATTTTGTCATTGTGGTTTTCTATTTATAGTTGTGGCACTGCAGTTTTTCCTGGACTTTAGCATTTTATATCATGTTATTCTTGCTGAGTGGATGCTATTTTCATCTGGACTGATACAACAATTTTCTGGATTAACATATCAGGCTCTTTATTTACCCGATACAACAATTTTTCGGATTAACATATAGGCTCTTTATTTATTTGATAAAAAATTTAGTATTGTGGTTGAGGATTGAGAAGAGCTTCTGTTTCTAGTTAATCGTTCTCCTGGGCAATGACTTTGTGTTACAGGAACCATTGTTCAGGTTTTAACTTTAATTTGTAATAATTGGATCACACCCACAATCTACGCATTTGTGTCATGCATTCTATACATATTTCACATGAAAAGTGATCAGTGGATATTGAAATGTGTGAGGAATCAGTGTAGTTGCTCGTTTGCTGGAAGCCAAATATTGAATATCTGTTTTTTGTTTGTACTAGTTACATTTAAATCAAGTCCTTTGCTGCTTTTTTTACACATTGTATTCTTTCCAATCTATCTGCAGTTATTTGATGGTCATAATGGATCTGCAGCTGCTATATATTCCAAGGAAAATCTCTTGAACAATGTCTTGGGTGCTATTCCAACGGATCTTAATAGGGATGAGTGGGTTGCCGCATTGCCGAGGGCTTTGGTTGCTGGGTTCGTCAAAACAGATAAAGATTTTCAAGAGAGAGGTAAAAATAGTTCAGGTTCAATACAAAGATTATTGCAATACATATGGTAAACATTTCATTCTGAAGAACTTGCATTAGACTTTAAGTGTACTGATTGAAATTTAAAATAACATTTCAACAAAAGTGAATGATGTTGTGTCAATTCAATTAGTTCAACAAATTTTATGTATATTACCACACTTTGTCTAGAAAAAACTAAAAAATGTCCGCAGGATCTCAGTTGCAGATCAATGATTGAAATGGAAAGAGACATTGGTTTTGGGAGAGGGTCAAGAAAAGGTTTTGCAGATCATTAAGATTTCTATTGCTACAGTCTTTTGATTTATATGACGAAGTGTTAACAGTGATTCACTGAATTTTAATCTTTTCAACATTTTCATGTGATTAATCCCATATGTACAAAAATTGCTATTGGAGTGCCAATTTTTTTTTTTTAAAAAAAAGAAAAGGTCTATTTCCAGAGTCCAAAGATTCTTGAAATTCATTTCAAATATATTTTATGCTTTAAGCAGATACAATCTAATTTTATGTGCAACAACCTGAATTTACGAAAATGAAATTTTACAGGTAAGAAAATAATGTTGTGTCCCGTGTTTGGTTAAGTAGTCAGACAAGTGATTATTTTATTTTTGTTTTCTACATTTTCTCTTTGTTTTAAAATTACAAGGTGGGAATATTAAGTTCTACAGATCTATGATAGCCAAATGCTTACACATATCTGTGAATATTTTTTTGCTCGAATATTAAGTTCTACAGATCTATGATAGCCATATACTTACACATATCTGTGAATATTTTTTTGCTCAAGTTGCATCTGTGAAATTGAGGGTATTACAGAGTTTTCCTCTACTTGTAATCTTCAAGAAATCAAATAGGATATAGAATTTAATTAATACCTGCAGTTTGTAGTTACCTAGATCTTGTCATTGCAAAAACTCTCTCTCTCTCTCTCTCTCTCTCTCTCTCTGTTGTATGCAAATTAGATTCTCATATCTTGTTGACTGTGGTTCAGCTCAAACTTCTGGAACGACAGTCACCTTTGTAATAATTGACGGATGGGTGGTAACTGTTGCATCAGTTGGTGATTCTCGTTGCATACTTGAATCTGCTGAAGGGGGAATATATTATCTGTCAGCTGATCATAGACTCGAATGCAATGAAGAAGAGTAAGTTATATAACTTATATTTTATTATCTGATGCATGACATGGTAACCTTATACTCTTTAGTTATTGGTTAAACAGAAGGGAACGTATAACATCAAGTGGTGGTGAGGTTGGTCGGCTTAATACTGGTGGTGGCACAGAGGTATCTTTTCTCACCTCTTAAAGGAGCCTGTTCTTTCCTTATTGTAGAAGAAAGAACAACAGATCAAAAGCATTATGGAATCATTAAATTTGAATGCCAATTACGTATTACTAAACAATAATTAAGAATTCGAAACAGCTTCTTATGATTGTTTAGACTGATTGTTGATTCACATGGATCCTGACATTTATTTATCTGCTCACAGGAAGGTTGATACTAGAAAATAAACAGTATATATTTTTGGATCTGCAAAATGTTTACATATTTATTACTTTGTAAAGTTTTACGTGGTTTTGTTTTACAAATAATTCTGTTGGGTTGATGTTGTACAGGGACTTCGCTCTTCCATAATTGAAAATCTTCTAATCTTCTATCCACTGGATGATTTTTGGAATGCACCTCCTTTATATTTTATTTACCTTGTAAGGAAAAATCTAGGATGAGAAAGATGAGAAATATTACACTGCTGTTTAGAATTTATTTTTTAAATTAAGAAAGTAAATTAATAATAAGTTTGGCTGTGGGAACCTGTCCATGCAGTTGTGTGAGTCCAACCATATCATTCAATTGTAAACGGAGAGGCAGTAAATGTCTTCTTTATAAGGGATGAGAAGACCAATGTGGCGGTTTCGATAAGCATAAAATCTCTTGAATTTTTGTTTCATGGGGTTTTTGGTACGCATAGAATCTTATCAATTCACTGATTTCACTGTAGATTGGTCCTCTGAGATGTTGGCCTGGTGGCTTGTGCCTTTCACGATCTATTGGAGATATGGATGTTGGAGAGTTCATAGTTCCCATTCCTTATGTAAAGCAAGTGAAGGTTTGTTTCTAATTGTATCTTGCTTCCTGAATTTGAAGTACTCAGTTCCGGTATTGAAACAATTCTTCTATCTTGAACTGCCAATGATTTTTCTCTTTTACGAATGCAAATTGGAGTAGAAGCTGTTCAAGCATATTAACAAGATGACTTGTAAACTGAAATATGATAAGCAGAATTTATTATAGGAATAGTAACTTTGGGAATTCAAGCTATCTCAATTAATCTATTGTAATATTAATCAGTAAGATATTATCTATGTAAATAGTTAAGAAACCTGTACAATGTTAATGTTTGAGGGACTAATTTTTATTTTTCAGTTCTTCATTATAATCCTTGTTTTTGAAATATTTTTGGGAAATGAATATGGATGCTCGGTATTTTGTCCAAAAGTTATAAAAACTTTAGATTTTTCTACGTAAATGGTTAATGTATTATTGTAACCAATATTTTCATTTCATTTACTAGGTGAAAAGAATTGCAAATTCCTGTATTTTATTATTTCATTCATATTTTGAGATTATAAAAGCTAACAATACCACACATTTAATTATGTGTTAGAGAGGGCTTGAAACATTTTACAAATAAAAGCAACGGTCACGGAAAGAAATGGAAAACATAATCGGCTTGATTCGTAAAATTGCTCAAGAGAAATAAATTCCTTGCTGAATCAGAACATGATAATTTTTACTGTTGTTTTAATACTTTTCCAAGGAAAACTAAGAATTATGGAGCTATCTTTCATGCAATTTGTCAGTTATTGTTTGTGAAGCAGATTTTAAAGCAATTTCATAAATCTTATCACCTGCAGCTGTCATCAGCCGGTGGCAGGCTTATTATCTCAAGTGATGGTGTTTGGGATGCATTATCTGCAGAAATAGCTTTTGAGTGTTGTCGAGGGATGCCGGTAGATGCCGCAGCTTCACAAATTGTCAAGGTAGTTTTTATTTCTTGATGCATTCCTTGTATCCATCGATATGTTTTTAAATATTCAGTCTTATTTTATTCTTTTTGCACACTTGCAGGAAGCCTTATCTGTAAAAGGACTTCGAGATGATACAACCTGTATTGTTATAGATATTCAACTTCCAGAAAAGCCTAATCCTCCCCAACCACCACCTAAGAAACAAGTGAAAGGAGTCTTTAAGTCTATGTTTCGCAAAAAATCTTCAGAGTCATCGTCTCAGGCTGACAAGGAAGAATACTGCAAACCAGATGTGGTGGAGGAACTCTTTGAAGAAGGATCAGCTGCACTTTCAGAAAGGTGTGAATGGTGCTATGTTTAACTTACTAATATGCATGAAGGAGGTTTCGGACAATATTTTGAAAAAAGAAGTTATAATCTTGACTATTGTATTGTCTAGTCCGGTATAGTATCGTATACCAAACTGGCCATTCATATTTAATTGTAATTCTAATTGGTTTCTTATCTGTATGTGGTATGTAAATAACTTTAGTTTTTGAATCTCATATCTACCTCTCCAGTAGAAAGGCTTAGATTTCACTGATTTCATGTGTTGCACTGGATTTTAGGTTGGATTCAAAGTACCCAATCTGCAATATATTTAAGCTGTTCATGTGTGCGGTTTGCCAAGTAGAGATAAAACCTGGAGAAGGTGTTTCAGTTCATGCCGGATCAGCTGATTCTAGAAAAGTGCGGCCTTGGGACGGTCCTTTCCTTTGCTCGAGCTGCCAGGAGAAGAAAGAAGCCATGGAAGGGAAAAGACCCTCAGGAGGTATAAAAAACTCTCATTTTTCTGCATTCCATGCAAGTATGTGAAATTTTGTAATCCCATTTATTGGTTTTGTTTTTTCTGTTTTCAGATGGGTCCAGATACAGTAGTGGAAGTGAATAGTCCTCCCTTCATTTGTATTCATTCAATGAGTGCTGATGAATGTATTCAAGCTGATCGTTACTGGGAAGGAAAATTTGTCGTACAAGATAAATTCTATATTCCCTTGTGTTTTACGTAAGCTGTGTAGGCAAGTGAACCCTTTTGTGAATAGCCAAAACACTAGCATATTTTTCTTTCTCATTTGTTGCTGTAGACTAGAATATGGCAAGCTGAGTTGGAACTCCTTTTGACGAGGAATAGTATGCTGAGAAAGCCGGTCTTCCTTTGAGGATAACATATTTCCTTTCCAAATGCAGCCGATTGTATATTTTGCGCCTCATTCTACAGATCCGACATTGAGTGGGAGCCCGAGCTATCCTCAGTGTAATGTTGTCACAGGGAATGTTTGATTAGATTTTTCCACTCTTGAAAGAAACTTCAGTGAAATTAATTATTTCATCCAAGTTCTAACATTGATTTGATCCTCCTTCAAAAGTGAGGAAGATAAACAGTCGCGATAGTAAACTAGTTACTTAATTGTTTCGACTTGATTATTTCCTTAATGTAAACAACTTTCTTGTTTTCCGCCCTTCTGAATTTTTGACAAATAATATTATTAGCTATCTAATTGTCGGGGGGATTTTACCTTCGAACCGTGGAAAATTTTTCTATTTTCGAGAGAAAAACAATTTAGCTTTGAGCAAGTATTGTAATGTCCCGAACCTTTATGTCTAAATTATTATATCATACGTACTATCTTTTTTGGAAGAGCATCCGTCCTCTTTTCTTTCCAAGATTTGAATTCAAGACCTTTATTTTATGATTAGACATAGCCCATGTTTGGTACACATTAAAAATTTCATTTTCAATTTTCTACTCATTTTCAACCACATTCTTTAATAAAATTATATTTTTCATCGCATCAATAACTTTTCCTTTTTTTCAATCACACATTCTCCATCAATTACTATTTCGGAATACATTTTTTCAAAATAATGTGGTTCAAACACACCCTTAAGTTGAATCATGGTACTAATTGAGCAAGTTGTAACAATATGAGCCTCTGTGTCCAAGTTATTACATCATATATATCCGGGGCGGAGGGGCGTGGGGGCCAGGCCCCCACGGTCCCACCCCATTTTTGACAATTTTTTTTTTATTTTTGTAATTACCACCGTGTCCTAATAAAAATAAACCCTACCCAATTTTTCCCCATTCTCTCGTCTCTCTCGAAAGTCGAAACAAAGAACTTGGGTGGCGATTATCGGCGATTCTTCTCAGCCCAGTCATCTCTTCCCCTTTTTGCGGCGACCGACGATTTTTCTCAGACTCCAGTCGGCTCGGCTCTTCCCGTTTTCTTCTTATCTTCCAAACCTTCAGGTGACCGATTCTTCTCTAGTCTCTTTTAATTTGTGAGTAGTGGTTGTTGTTTGACAATTGGGTGGTTGTTTTTGTGGTGGCCAGAGAATTTTGAGGTGCAGGCTGCAGTTTTGAGGTCCAGAACTATTCAGCAGTGTAAATTAGAAATTCTTGAGGTGCAGGCTGCGGTTTCACTTTTGAGGTAGGTGGAATTTTCGCAAATTAGAAATTCTCTTCTTGTATAGTCAATAGACAATTGTTGTATTGTCTATCATTTATCTCACTCCTCAGGCTCAGTGATGGAGAAGTATTTCAAAAGAGTGTGTAAATTTCACTCATCTTTTCACTCATCTTCGATTGAACAAAACATTGATGAAAGGAATGTTCGGATTGATATTCGGGATGTTGGGGATGTAGCGTATGAAGGGGATGAAAGTGATG
>CAIGRF010084862.1:6517-28318 GCA_903798235.1 Fraxinus ornus
GATTGTTTAAGATGAATAATTTCCCCTTTTGTTTCTAACTTCTTTTTTTTATTTGTTTATTTTTTGTTCTAACTTTAAGATTTTTTATTGAATAAGTTTGAATAAATAAAATTTAATTAGTGATGTCTTCAAAAATAACTAAAAATCAGTCAACGCTATTACATAGCCAACTATACTACGACACGTGTCTTGCACGTGCCTCCAACTAGTGATCTTAACAAGAAGCGGGCCAATTCACCATTAAAATATTTCTATTTTATCATTTTTTTTTTTTTTTAAAATGCTACGAAAGATTGTAACATGATGAAGACACATCATGTTTATGTCGAAATCCACAAACCCATCAATTATTGTTATGCCATCTTCCTTCGCCCTAATTTGACTTGGATGCTTTGGATAAAACATGCTGATGGTCCCAACAAGTACAACTCCTGTTTTCTTGTGAACAACTTGGATGGATTGTGTTTTCATCCTTACTTTTTCGAATTCAAATCATTGTCTATAGTGCAGCAAAGTTAGAGGTGTAAATTGAATGATGTCGAATTACATGCTTAAAGTTATATGTGCTAATTCTTTGTATTAATATATATGCAGTAAGAAATAATACCGAACTCCTGTTCAAGTATAGGAAATGACCTGCGTAACTGAATTTTATTGGGCCAGCTACTTTGAATATTCAATCATGCTACATGTAAATCCTAATTTACACACAGCTTACAATTTCACTTCATTTTTTACATCTCACATATTTAATCCAACCATTATAACACTTCCACGTCATCAATCTGTCAACCAAGGTGTACAAATAGTTTAATCCCGAGAGATTACTGAACTTTGACATTAGTTGCAATTGGGGGCACTGAACTTCACTTTTGGAGCAATCAAGTGACTAAACTTTAATTTAGAAACAATCCGGACACTTCTTTGAGATTCCGTTGACTTTCTTTTCAAAATTCACTAATGCGTCCATTAAAAAAAAATAATAATAAAAAATCCATCCTTTTTAGCAAATACCTCTAAAGGTTACTGAGCTTTCATCCTAGTTGCTCAGTTGCAATTGGGTTGAAGAGTCAAAGTTGAGAGTGAAAGCATTGTTGGGAACTATTAATGGGCCTGGTAGTTGGGCCAATTACGTTTTCAATCTTGGTCCATTTATCCTTTTTTGACCACACATTTTCCAAATTTGCAGTCTTTCAAATCAAATAATATAATATTAGAAAACACATGCCACGAAGTTTGACAATGACGATTTTGGACAAAATAATGTGGTTTGAGAATAAGCTTACAAATATAACTTCATTGTCATTTTGATTTAGTGAAAGTAATTAAATGGGAAACAATCTTAGTTCTTAGTGTAATTAGCATCATTTTGAATAAAAACTTTTAAGATAAAAAATTAATAAACAGCAACCCTGCAACATTTGTATGAGCTTTCAGTCTAAAGAATGCAACTGGGGTGAGAAAATCAGGAGAGAGAAGTCTACCATTTTCAACTCAAAATTACATACATAGAGAGAATCCAACCCCACCCACCAAGGAAAAAGGTGAGGTTACAAAAAATCTTTAATATACACCAACAGCTCATCTCTACAAGACAACTCCCATGAAGTCTACATCAACAGCTCACCTCAATGATGTAGTGCTTGTGAAGTCACATCAAGTAAGCAAAACGAGTTTTATGCAGCGGTACACGAACCTGAGATGCTTTCTTTTTGATCAGACGATTTCCCAGACCCAGCAAATGGCTTCCAATGAGCTCGAAAACATTGATATTGGCTAAAAAAAAATCGAAATATCTAAATCCTAGAGTCCGACCCATTTTACCCATCTGAAAACTTTGCCAACTCTTAAAGGCAACTCATAGTCTTTAGTTACAGCAGGCTCCCTTCTTGCTGTATCAGGTTCGGACCATACGTACACCCCACGTTCCTGTCTACTGCCTGGTACCGTGTTGTCAAGGATGACAGCTACTAGGAACGCAATCACCATGTGAAGTGACAACAATGTATTCAGAACATAGTTGAGCTGCATGAGATAAGAACTTTCAGGACAAATTCTTATAAAATTGGAAAGAATGCATAATTGGTCCCCAAATTTATTGCTCGAGTGAGTTATAGTTACAGAATCAGTCTTCTAGGACGAAAACCATAGAACTTATTAAATTGTTATGTGGCCTTAGTTCCCACTTCTTATATTTTGGAACCAACCCAAGTTGAAAAAGAAAACCTAACTTCATAAAGTTCCACAAAGGACCACTCAGAGAGATTTACATGGTTTTTGCTGGTATGGACTTATTGTGCAACTAAAATGAAAGGCTTCAGATTGCTCCCTTTGAAGATTGAGAATCAACTTATGATTCGAACAATAGATTGAATACCAATGGCACAAATTTTTCCCTACAAACATTTGGTAAAGGAGATGAGACGACATACCCCTGAAAATTTGGTGTGAATTGGACCGTGAGAAGCCGCTGTATATGGCTGAAAGTAACTCGGGACGGACAAGTTTGTGTTTGGAGATATACCGTACTGCTGAAAATAAGCTGGTATTGATAGGGAAAAGAACATAGACAAGCCTACAATTATGATGTTCCTTGAACTCCCTGCCTCACTATAACGAAGATTTGACAAGCCCAATGCTGTAAGCATTGCCCACATAAAGCACAAGAGAGCTGCAACCATCACTTGGGGGATTGATGCAATAAATCCCCCGACTTTACCTGGTAGCATGACAATAAAATAAAAAAGGTCATGTAGTGCTGAAAACTGAAAACTTTACCATCATATAATTTCTCCCCTTACTGGCAAAAAACAATTCGCACGTTTTTTACGTAGAAATAGACAATTAAGTAATCAAGATTTTGACTTCTTTTTTGTTTGTTAACCATGTCCAATACCAAATATGTCACTAGTGCACGTAACATCAGAACAGAAATGGGATCCCATTTCTCAGTATTTATGCATTTGTTAGAATTAATTTCAGAAAGTCAATTTGCAAGACAAATACCTATAAGGGATAGGACAATTAAAACACATGCACCCAACTCGACTGCTCTGCGACTTCCCATTTTAGTAACAGCAATAGTGTGCACATTTTCAGTCAAAGTTGTGGAGCCAGTTCCAATGCCCCAAAGACTAGCCAAAATGCTAGAAACACCCTCAAGACCAATCCCTCGACTTAAAACGCCAGGTGTTGGAGGTCTGGCTGCTACTAGCAATGAAGATGCATGATATGAACCAACCTAGATATTAAGAAACGTGTCAGTCAAAAGCTTATCTAATGTACAAAGGTTATACAGAAATAACTGAATAACATGACGAACTTGTTATAGAAAATTCATCCATGCCTCTTCTTCATCCTTCAAATTATTCTGCTCCTATTTCCTTCTTGACATATCACAAATGATTACCACTTCCAAAAAACAATTTCTTTTTCCGTCTCTAAAGATGCCCTTACCTAAGTAATTAGATTTTTACCATTAGTTTTTGAGTATATTTGAAAACTCTTTATGTATAAAAGATGTAACTATAAGCATTTTAGCTCCAAATGTCCCATTCAAAAGACTACTCTAAAATGCAAGTTAGAATTTTCTACAATTTCTCCAAAATCAACAGAATCAGAACCATGTATGACATGTTGCAGATACATGTTTTACAATGCCACATAAGAATACTAAAACATAAATAATAAAAACAAGAAAGAAAATAAGAACTTGAAATACAGTGAGCTTGAAGTGTGTATACATGCTTCTACATTCTTATCTTTGCTGTGACTCTGTTTACATCTTGAGACGTTTCATTAAATTTCCTTCTATATAATTTATTTTACAGTTTGCATGTGCTAAGGTATAGAAACTATTGACATAATGGTTCCTGATAGAGGGGCTTGCTCTCAAACCATCATCATAACCTGACTGCAATCCACATTTTAAGACATATTATAGGGAAATAAAAAAACATCACATGAGAAACTTGTCTTTATTTGGGCAGGAAGAAAAATAAAAAACTAGCAAATATAAGAAAGCAGAAATTTTTTTGTCATTTCCCAGTAGTAGGAAAGAAGAGTTATGTAACTTTTCCTTTCACTTCCCTCCATATCTAAATCAGAATTGAGCTGAAATAGTAATGAAAATGAAGATTCAGAGAGACGTATTAAATTAAATAGCAATTAGAATATCAAATGGCAATATAAACCAACAAGAGCAGATCGAGCCAGGACTCACTGAATCTACTGAAGAGATTACTGACACCACACACATTACGAGGGCCATCTTCCAGTGAAAGACAGGTGTGCCCCATTGTAATGGGTAAGGAAATCTAAACCATGGAGAAGATCTTAATGCATGAGAAGTATCAACGCGACATTGCTTCATTCTTGAAACGTGCTTTCTGCAGTTGTTAGTTATCATATTTGAGGCTGGTACATTCACATCACAACCTTTGTAGCTATATGCTCCAGCTTCAGTCAGAAGGAAAGCCACTGCCCATGTAATGGCAAGACCCAGTGGAACCTAGGTTTATACAAGGAAATATTAACTCAAAATGTACACTAGACATTGACCAAAGAAAACCAGAAGTACAGATGTTAACTTACGGCATAAATCAGAAATACACGGTGACCCAACACCGAAATTTTGCGAAGGTACTGCAAGATTAATAAATAAGAAGTCACAAAAAGTACATACATAATATCAATGTAATATAACCCGACAAAGGTATTCACCCTTAAAAGGTACCAAGGTCGAACCAGATGCCATAATTTTCATTAATATAAAAATAAAATCCAAACAATATGGTTCTAGAATATTCATAACAGATCATGATAGCATCAATCTTTCCGACAAAAAAAGTCTTTTTTTTTTCCTTCTAAATAATGCAGCCATAAAACCTAGTCAACCCTATTTGACCGAGTTTCGTACCGGTTTTTAAATTTACGATATGCTTTAGGCTATAATCAAACCAATTTCAGAGCCGGTTCTCAGTTTTTCTGCTCAAACCGGCTAGGCCAGTAACAAAACAATTTCAAAGAAGCAGCATTATCATGCTTGCATTAAGAGAGAGGATACGACTTTAGAAAAGAAGTATCAGAACAGGATGGCTAACTTACAAGAGAAAAAAGAACAACAAATAATATCTGAATAACACCAATTTCAATGCAGGTACCAACTCGTGAGAAACCATAGCTGTAAAAAGAAAGTCCAACAGCAGCAATGGTAGGGGCCACAACCACTGGATTAATTAACCTGAAAAGAATGGCTTTTTTATATACCATGAAAGCCAATTACATTTCAGTGAACAGAATTGTCTTTGAGTAACTTTATTTTTCTTAATAAACTTACATCACCATGGTCAAAGAGGAAATTAGACATGGAAGAGAAAATTAGATAAGGGTCACCGCAAAATTAAAGAATGACTTGTCAGATAGCAAGTGAAATGTGCTTTTAGATTCAAGAAAAAGCATATATATATATCTGTAGTATGGTTATTGGTTTGGAAATTCCAAATAACGCTAACACCCATCCCCACCCAAAAAAAAAAAGAATAAGAAGAAGAACAAGTACATACACCTAATGATCGTTCCAAGTGTAATTTATATTGTTTTCGTTTGTAGCGTACGTGTGTGCCAATTGTTTGGGATTTCCAATCTAAGAATGAGAGAAAGGTTGCCCTATGGCGTGGAACTTTGGGAGCGAAACCCACAGTTTGTGTAACCTGGACGGGTATGTGATAAGAATTGTGTTGCATTTTAGCAATGAAAAAGGGTCGACTAGAGCAGAATGAAGTGTCTTCAATCACAAGAGATCTAGATCCGTTTGAACCAAACTATTGTAGAATGAGAATGAAAAATATAGTCGTTATCGGGGCCCACAAAAGAGAGAAAAATTGAATTTAAAGGTTGATGTCATGAATAACGGTCATATTTTTCATTTTAATGAGAAAACAATTTGACTCAAACGGGTCCTAGCTAGGAATTTCTTATGTATTTTATATATTGTATTGGAATAGAATGGATTGAATTTGTGAAATAAATGCAGTAACTATTCTTGAATTTGTATTGAATGTAAAATGAGAACAGAATGCAAATCAAAATGAAATCTCAATTAAAATAAATGTTAGTATTCAAGAGGTTCCCTCTCTCCCACTCAATTTTTGCGTACTTGAAAAAGAGCTCCCTACCCCCTTTATAGTTTTGGTACTCGGCACATATTTAATTACCAAATACCCCCCAACACAACTAATTTACTAACTACTAATTACCAAATACCCCCCAACCTCAAATCGATTATTCTAATAGCTTTCACAGGTCATATTATATGTTTCAGTGAAAATTTGATCAAGAATGAAAAAATGATCAAAATAGAAATTGATGAGCAAAATATTCGATAGAATATGGCAACATTTTGAGTTCATATTTATATTCTGCATAGGAAATCAAGTGGATTATGTTTTCGTATCACTCAAAAACAGTGAAAAATCACAATAATCAAATATCGATAAAAAAAAAATCGTCATAAAAATATTTCGGTTGCTTTCAACTGTCAAATGAAGAAATAAATTTCACCGTTGGATATATCTTGTACAAATGAATCAATAAATTATGGCATGCGAATTGTTACGCCTCATTTTTAAGTCTATAGAAAGAGGCGCTACGTATCAAGTCACGTAAGCGAAAAGTCAAACAAAGACCCTATGAGATCAAAATATAAAGAAATCAAACAAAATCAAGGCCCCTCAAGTGCCTAGTCGAGGTGCCTAACAGAGGCTCCACAATGGCTAGCTGAAGTGTCTAGTCGAGGCTCCTCAAGTGCCTAGCCGAGGTNTAAACGTGCTTCCAGATTTAAGAAAAAGAACCCAAATCTCTAGCATTGTTGAAAACTGTGAATGCACCAGCAAAATAGAAAAGAAACAGAAAACACGAGTAATTATAGTTCTGCGTGTAATTTTTCTAGACAGTGTTCTAAAAGTTGTAATGTGTAGCGATGCGTGGAGGCCAAGCTATGTACTAGGTGAGCTTAGGCGAGGCATATGCGTAAAAATGCGTTTTCTTATTGTAATATTATTTTAATTTTTAATCAATCAAAAAATCATTTAATAATTAAAAATAATATCTATCAAATATCTAATATATATTTATAGAAACTTTATACATTTTTTCAAAAGTTTTCAACAAAAAGATAAGTTTCAAATGTAAATTAATCTTTAAATTTTAACTTAAAAGAATTACAATTTTTTTTTTTAAAAAAGATAATAATTGCTCCTGGGCCCACATTTGCGGTCAACGGAAATTGTTGACCGCTAAATAAGGCGCCGCCACTTAGCTTAGCGTTTCCACCATGCATCGCGCCTAGGCGCGACTTTTAGAATATTGCTTCAGAATAAGATCTAATTTCCCGTTATGGATCAATCCGAGGCATAACATAGCATTGCAAGATTTTTGCACTTTAGCCTCCGTTTAGCTAGTTTAGAAATGATTTATAAATAGGAATAGTACGAGAAATAGTAGCGGGTATCACGAAATGTGGAGATAATAATTAGTACGTACGAATGTACGGTTGAAATAAATATTTGACTTTGACTGAATTTATAAAATCATCTACAAGTTTGTATCCAATCGGAGGCTTAACAGTGTAATTGCACCAAAGTGTAGAGAAAACAAACTTTCCCTTTTTCCTACTTTTCTCTTACAATTCCTGTCTTTTAGCTGTATTCATTCTCTCCAACCATAAATGTGTCGGCAAAAAAATCCAATCTTTGTTTTCACAAAGCTGAATAGTATCTTATTTTTTTGTACCTTGGTAACATGCCCAACCATTCTTGAAAACAATACTTGTATTTTAGTGCAATGTCCAGTCAAGTATATGAGATTTAATTTCAAGTGATTGACGATTTGACCTTTTCTTAAGGTGGGTAGGATATCACATTAAAGAAATTTGTGAGAAACACATAATACTCTTCTTTGAAATTTTTGTGCCTACAAGGTGCATTAAAATCAAGTATATTGTGACAGTATTTAGCAAGAAGCAATTAAGGTCAATAGAGGAATTAGGTAAATGAATAATAGCCTTGAAAGGTGATATAGCAACACAGAAAGCATCATTAGTTTTGGAATGATGTCTAGAATGTGGCAAGTTAAGAAGTTTATCCAAAAGTACTATAGGTGGAGGATGAATTTTATTCATTTGAGGTAGTGGTAAGATAAAGTTCATGCTAAGGTCATTCCAAAGAGTAGGAGTCAACCATGAATTGGAATAAACGAGAACTTATGTGAACAGTAAATTTGTCGAAGAACTCACAAAATTTAATGCTTGATGAACAATCCTGCAGGAGGAAAGAGTAGGTTCCTATACCAAACTGATGTAGAACACAACATAAAAAGGAGGCAGAGAAAGAGAGATGAGAGGACGAGAAAGGTGAGAAATGAGAGAAGAAGGATAAAGGGGAGGAAACCGAGAAGAATGAAAGCGGAAGAAAAAATCAATTTTCAATCATCCATACAGTCTAGTTACAAATGAAATCCCAGGTTCCCTTTCATAGGGTAAAGAACTTGAACCCAACAAAACTTCTTATAAATAACTACTCGTAATGATAAAGTTCTAGATAATCAAAACTACTGAAATATAAATTAAACTCTTTATCTTTAAAATCCCGTCTCTTCTAATTCATAACTTATTCCCCATCACTAGGTAGACACATCATTGAATGCAGAAAGCAAGTGGGCTCCATCATTGTCCATAAGTCATTTCCAGAAACAACCAGGCAACCATTTTCATAAACCTCAAACCTCCAGGAAATCGACCATGATCAGCTGGCTGAGCAGTTGGTTGGAACATCTTGACCACCACAGTATTCTGATCAGTTATTAAGACATGGGGCAATGAATGAGGAAGAGTGCTGCCATGTGGCAATGCTTAATCATCCATACCATCCCATGCTCACATATGGAAGACAGACACTTACAAAATCTCCTAATTTAACGCGTGTCCTGGAAACCATGTCCTGCCACTATGTCTCTCTCTGCTTCACAACTTCTTACGTGAAGCAACAGGCTGTTGAATTTTTCACGATTTGCAAGCCAGGTACAGTGGAACAGGCATATAAATAATCTTTGATTAGTAACAGGTTTCTCTCCTCATCTGCACTAATTTTGCTCAAAATATACTAGTCTTTGAATCTAGATTTGTAAGATGCTAGCAGCTCTATTCTTTTGAATACTCTAGTCAGTTTATGGAAAGAAGCAAATTATATTTTTATTTCAGGTCAAAGGTGAACAGGGATCCCAAAATCTCCATGGATCTTTTTGGAAGTATAGCAGTTTCAAAATTCAAAATAATCAGTCTGTATTATCGTGCAAATATTAACTCCCAAGCTATATTATGAAACCTTTAACACTATATCATATCAAATTGTGTTGGTGCAGTCTGAGGCCAAACCCAAATTTCCATGGTTTACACAGTAGCCAGAATCCACTAATAATGAGCTTCCAAATGACAAACACCAATCATACAACAGAATTTAATTTGGGAGGCAAATCAGCATCTCGTCAATAACATAATGCAGAAATCTTATCTCCCACCCATTGAACTTTAAGCATTATCCATGTCCAGTAAGAAAAAGGGGATTGCAGATATAAGATAAGAGAAAAGTTTCAAATAGGGCCATTCAAACAGAGAAAATACATGTACCTTAACAGCAATGCCATTAATCCACTGTATCCCAGGAAGGCTTGAAAAGTTGAACCAATAATTATTGCCCCCTGTAGCTCTTTCATTATATGCTTGAAAGTCTGCAATATTAGAAAACTTTTTAACTACCAGAATGTACATTGCCAAAATATCGGATTACAGGAATTATTATAATTGCAAGACGTAAAGTAAAATATAGTTAGAAAATGTTCTAAATTTAGAGAATATCAAGTCCATAGCCTTCCACAAAATAATCGAATAATATTCTTCATTTTACTATTTCTAGACAAGAGTTCTCGGAAAACCAACTAGTCATTTACAACATATAATTTTCCTGAAGGGATGCACATGTCCATCAAAACTTTGTTTATGCTGATAAGATGGTACTACCTTGCCAGGAAAACAATGGGTATTTGGCATAAAAATAAAGCATCATCTTTAATAGCGTTTTAGTTTTTCTCTTTTTTCCCAAAAGTACCAAGACTTTTAATTCTTTCCAATCCTTACAACACAAACTTTTGCAATCCAAGAACTTTTACCATTAAAGGCATTCATCAAAGAAATTAGAGTTCCTTTGTCATTATTGACATCTTTATTGAATCAAATAACTTAGGGGCGGTTCTCTTTTCCGTTTTCATCTCGTTTTCTATTTTCGATTTTCCAAAATAGTGAAAACACGTTTAATTACCTATTTTCAAAAATGAGTTGAAAATTTACAAAGAAAATCGAAAACGTCAAAAATGTCGTTTTGAGTGTTTTCAGTTAAAACCAAGCAAAAATTTTTCAAAACGCGTTTTGGCTGTTTTCAATTACGCCACCAACAAAAATCACCTCCATCGCCGCATGTACCACACTGTCTCCGCTGCTGCACCACCAAAACCGCCGATGACGACATCACGACCCAAAACCGCCACCGCTACAGCCGAAGAAGAAACAGGTGGTTTTTGTTGGTGGCGACCCGAAACCACCGCCACACCCAACACCACACAACCGTAGCAGCCCAAAACCACCGCCACCGACCCACCCAACAACAGAAGAAATCGGCGACGCAGCATCCAACCAACAACAGAGAGGAGGGGAAGAAGAGAGAGAGACAACACCGCATCCAACCAACGCCGCCACACCCAATAGCAGAGAAAGCCGATCTTCGGAGCCAGAGGCCTTGCGAGGAAGAAGAGAGAGACGACAGAGAGGAGGGGAGAAGAGAGAGAGAGAGGGAGGGGAGAAGAGAGAGAGGGAGGAAGAAGAGAATAAATTTTCCAATTTTTTATTTTTGAAAATAATTTTTCAAAATGACAAAAAGAACACATTTTCAACAATCTCAAAATGGACACTTAAAACACAAAACTCAAAATGAATTCAAAACTCAAAACTGAAACGCGAAGAGAACGGTCCCTTAAGTTTTGGATAGGCATCCTACACCTGAACCGAATTCGTACTCATTAAAGAATCTATTTCTAGTTGCTCTGAAACAATAGGAGATTTTCTAAAAGAAATACGGGGTTTCGCTTTTGGCAGCAACATGCTTGGTCCCGCTTATGGGGCCAAATGAAGAAATATTTGAATATCAATCTCATACCAAATCTCATCAATCGAATCATTGTTTCGAGAAATACGAGATATCTAAGTCATACAAGTAAAGAGATCCATTCATCGATAAGAAAAAGAAAAAACGTGAACAAGGATTGGATATTATCTCTAGTGAAACGATACATGATACCAAATGACTGTAAATAACGATCAAATAAACTTTCTTAGGGTCTTCTCATGTATCTGAAAAATTATCTACACAATAATAATAAGACATATAATTAAGCATGTGAAATTTAATACCATAGAGACATGACATTGTAAACAATATAGCTAAAGGAACAATATACTAGGTAGTAACAAAAAATTCAAATATACATGAAGAATGCTACCGATTGGTAACATGTAATATTCATGGCATTATTAAGAGGGTGTTTGGTAGAGATTAAAATCAGATTAAAATTGAAAAATTAGTCGTTATTGTTGACTTTTATTAGACGAGTGGGACACAATAACGACTATATTTTCAATTGTAATTGGATTTTAAGCCTTCCCAAACAGGCTATAAATGTATCTTATATATCCGTTCCAACTGTAACCACACAACATTATAAGAATAACAAGCTATGAAAGACTAGATACGTACATTGTCATTTAGTCCCAAAAACTCAGAAGAGTTTATTATTGCAAGTGCAGGAGCAAGATAAACAAAGGAAGGGCCCTGTATTAGAGGCAATCTTGATCCAAATGAAGTGTGCAAAAGTGTTGTCAGTCCCGACACGAATAGCACAGTGGAAACCACATTTGATGTATCCTCCTGCACATACCGACTTTCATTAGTTTACCAAAACTAAATGATAAATACAACACAACAAGTGATAGATTACGTAATTTAACAAGAACAAATTACAAGTGCTCACATAGGTACCACCCATTGCTGGAACTATCACGAGAGGAATTAGTATCAACGAACCCAACATTGAAAGATAATGTTGAAACCCGTACAGACCAATGGGAACTGAAATATCACAATCAAGAGAGAAGCAATTATAATTACAGTACCAAAAGAGCAGCACTTATAATCACAGTATATCCTTCATATAGACACTTAACTCCTGTTTGGTACATATTAAAATTTTCATTTTCATTCTTTTACTCATTTTTAATTAAATAATATTTTTCATCACATCAATAACTTTTTTTTTTCAACAAATATCTGTTTGAGCCACGTTAAAATTTTTATTCACATTCTTCTACTCATTTTCAATCAAACATTCTTCAATAAAATAATATTTTTCATCACATCAATAATTTTTCCTTCTTTTTCAACCACACATTTTCCGTCAATCTACTATTCCAAAATACATTCTTTCAAAATAATGTGGCTCAAACAAACCCTTAGATTGTTATCAATATTACATAAATACCAAATAAAGCCATTGTTTACAAGCAAAGAAAGGTAACCTGTTTCAGTGCTGATGAAGCTATATAATAAATTTTAGATCAAAATTGCATAATATTTGCCTTCCCTGTTTCCTAATGATTAATACTGCAAAAAACAATTAAATAAAGCTACCCACTTTTCGTAGTAGGTAACCATAACCCCCATTTTAACATCAGCAGAATTATTCAAAATGAACATTAGTATTCTCATCTTTTTATTTTAACATCAGCGGAACTGTACAGACAAACACTAGTAATCTTTTTCCACTTTAAAAAACTGCACTTGGGTTCATAGCTCATCAAAAACCCAATAATAATTTGTGTTAAGTCATGGGGCCTAATTATTGACAGTGTATAGAGCCAGTCAATTCATAGTTTAGAAATTTCACACTTATAATTATGGTTTTGTCCTAATTCATCTTATAAATAGGGAGCCGCCCAATGTGCATTTTTTCTCTTGTAAACTTCTTTTATTTATAGTGAATTTCGGATGAGGGCGATCTTGTGTGTTACTTCTATTTTATTGCTCTTGGTAGCATAGAATTAAGGATTCTAATTCTCAACAATTAATCACATAGAAACATCACTAAAAATCATATCTTTGAGTCATTTCTACCATAAAATATCATAATTCCAAACCAAAAGCTCACCAAGACCAGGAGTATCTCTAAGCTCATACTTCATATGTGCATGCCTCGATACAAACCCATCATCATCCACCACGGTCTGCGGCAGCACATCAATCGGGGCAGCTGCTTCTTCATCCCTCAAGGCCCTCCTACTTCCCTCTCCTGCAGCCGCCTGGTGCCCATTCGCCCCCAAATTCCTGCCTCCGTCCGAGTCTCTCCGCTTCCTCACCGGTGGCATCTGCTCCTTCTCCTTATCCCCTGGGGGCTTCACAGCCCCCGTCTCCCCATTGGATGTTGGGAGGGGAGGTTTTTCCGGGCTGGGCTTCGGTCGGCCCGCCTCAAGGTCAAGGTTAGAGTCGGGTTCTTTGGGCTTGGGTTGAACTTGAGGTAGGGATGTAATTTGGCCAGAGTCGCTGGCATTAGTCTCTCCAGAGAATTTGGGTCGAAACCCGGTGCGTTTGGCCCAGGACGACAGTGGCATTGCAGTAGAATCAGGTTGTCCGGGTCGAGGCCTATTACTCGTGTCGGAGCTTGCCATTTTTAGTATTGTAAACTACAAATGCATAGCTCTAAGTCTGCAAGTGTAACATATACATATAGGCAGATATATATACGCGGGTGTATGTATAGATCTGAGACTGAGTAGAGTGTTAGGGTTTTAGAGTGTAGCAGGAGAGTGAGAAAGATCTGAGCTTTAGCGTGTAAGTGCGTGAAATGTGGATTGAGAGTAAGCGAGACTAAAGAGATATAAAATCTGTATGTATCTCTGTGTGTGTGAGGGAGAGAGAGAGAGACTGAGATAGAGAGAGTAGCAGTATGTATGCAGGGAGTGGAGAAGGGGGGATGGAGATGAAAACCGCGTTTAACTTTCTGCTCCTGTAATAAAATGATGTCATCACAGATAAATTTTTGTATTTTCCTTTTTGTGTTTCTTTTTTAAGTAAAAAAAATACTTTTACATAACTTTTTTGAATTTACAGTTCAACCCGGTTAAGATAAAAGGTTAATGGGTCTTACCCGTGGTAAAAAAAAAAGTATTAAAAATTATAAGTGAACAGACCAATTTATAGTTGGAACTTGTTTCTTGGCTATTCTTTTATAAAGGTCGTTTGATTGTAAGAGTGAAATTTGAGTAGAAAGAAAGTGAATTTTAAATAATTGAATTGACTAGAATTGTTTTCTTATAAGTTGTCAATTAATTGTGTTTGGTTAGTATAATTTTCCACTTGAAAAATATTAAAATTTTGGATTTTTTGGTATTCGTTTGATTTTGTTTTACATGAAAATTATCCATTAAAATGATAAAATTTGTTACAATTCGATATAATTTATTTTCATTTCCAAAAAAATAAAAAAAAATGGAAAACCAAATCTCGCCAAATTAGTGGAAATTGATTTTCTTCAAAAACAAGGAATTAGAACCATGTGAAAGAAAACCAAGAAAATGAATTACAAAAAAATTTTAGTATATTAAACATACTTAAAGTGGAAGATGAAATTTCTTTTCTATTTTCCATGAAAAAATTTCCTCAATCAAACAGGCCCTAAAGGTTTTCAATCTTCTATTCATTTACAAATAATCATACCGATTTATCAAATATTCAATCTGTTTTAACTTTCAAAACATTTTTGACCCCTGTTTGGTACTTATTAAAATTTTCATTTTCATTCTTCTACTCATTTTCAATCACACATTTTTCAATAAAATAATATTTTTCATCACATCAATAACTTTTCACTCTTTTACAACCACACATTTTCATCAATCTACTATTACAGAACACATTCTTCCAAAATAATGTGGCTCAAACACAGCCTTGGTGTTACCAAACGTGCTTAGCCTCTGTTTGAGCCACATTCTCATTCTTTTACTCATTTTCAACAACAGATTCTTCAATAAAATAATATTTTCCATCACATCAATAATTTTTCCTTCTTTTTCAACCACATATTCACCATCACATCACAAAAAAATGCGTTCTCTCCTAAAAATGTGGATAAAACACATTCCTAGTCTTTTATGATAAAAGTTTATTTGTTTATTGTTGAGCTTTTCATATTGCAAGTATACGATATCGTAACAAGCTATATAGTGAACAATTGAGTCCGGATTTATCGTTCCCACAAGAATTATACTTCAGTCTTAATCTATCTTTTCTAACTCTTATTTGATGAAAATAAACAAATAAAGTATGGTAAAAGTTGGAAACATTATTTTTCTTTTATGAACTAACTACCTAAAACTAATGAAAAATATAAAAAGATTTCAAACACTGATTGATAGAAAATTGGAATACATAATGAATACTAGGGCAAAACAAGTTCATCTAATGATCACTTTAATTCATAATTCAAGATTCTAGCTTAATGTAGCGTTCGGTCGAATTCTTTTATGGTATTCAATTTACCTCTCTCGAGTTCTCATTAAACCTATTTAACTAATTCAATTACATATCTCAATGCAAATTATCATTTGTTAAACGAATTATAGTTCTAAAAATTATTATAACGACCGCAATAATTAGTATAACCATCTCTACACGTTATACTACTTACCGGGTTTTATTATACGGTCTAAATCTCAAACTCACATCTCGATTCGTAAGAAACTCGCAAAATCATTAAATTATTGATCAGGTAATTTAATGTATTAAACTCGTAATAAAATCAACACATGAAAGAATAAACCACATAAATCTAGAATTAAATAATTAATTATCACAAAAAGACTACATTTTATGCCCTAATTTAGAATTTGGTTAAACATAATGTAACAGGAAAAATAAATAAATATATTTGAATACATCACCGGGTTAATGGAATAAATATATGGAAAATAATAACTCTTGCACAGGTTTTTCTTTTGCTTCCAATCTTTGCTTTGATCTTGAATCCCGTGATGAATTTCTTCTCTTGATTTTGTTCTTCGATCTCTCGTTGTTTCTTTCTTTTTTCAATGTGTGGAACTTTTTTTATTAGTGACTCCTTAGGTCCATTTATAATTCTCTACACGTTCTTGGTCAATTTGGAGTCTTTTTCTTTGCTTCTTGCGGTCCGAATAGAAAAAACCATAAGTTGTACGACGCAGCGCTTAAGCGCTATGAGGCAGCGCCTAGGCGCCGCGTCAAATACTAGGGTAGTGCCTGGGCGCTGAAAATCTGAAAATAATCGGTTTTATAGCGCCTGAGCGCTGAGTCGCTGTCCAACCTGCGTCTGCTTCAATATTTTTATCATAACTTTTGCTTCCGATGTTTGATTAAAGCGATTCAAAATGTGTTGAAAAGATAGCTCAGATGGCTAAAACTTTGATATAAACAACTCTTTTCCAATTCGAATGTTTTCTAAGCCAAAAATGAGTTTCAATCTCCAACTAAAAATTTGGACATCCTTGTGCGGTTAAGAATTGATTTGTTTTCACTCATTTTGACATTTAGTTGTATCCATTTGACACCTAACATTCTCGAATCTTCATCGTGAGCTTCGATACAATTTTTGAGTATTTGAGCTTTAGCCCCCTAACTTTAGATTTTGTCATTTTTCGCTTTTTTCTTTCAATTTTACTTACATTCACTGAGTTTCACCTAATAAAACAACTTTTGAGTATTTGTACTTTAGTCCCCAAACTTTGGATCTTGCCATTTTTCGCTTCTTTCTTTCAATTTCACTTCCATTCATTGAGTTTCACCTAATAACACATTATATAATAAATTAGGCTATAATTCTATTAAACTACACTATCATTTATTTTTTGAAAAAAGGAAATTATTTATTTCTTCTAACTTCGACTAACAAAAAGTTATTTATTGCAAAACAGATTTATTTATTTATAGGAAAACCTTTTAAAGCACATCATGACTTCGACGATTTTGCAAGAAAATTATTGTAAATAAAAAAAAATTTGTAATTGGACTTGTAAATTTTATATAGACATAAGGGTTTGCTTCTAGTCTAAAATAGAAAAGGGGACTCTTGGATTAAAATGTCACTTTAATTAAGACTGAAATGAATGTTTTCGTACTTCTTAATGTCGAACAAATACTTTATGACAAATTTAATTCCATGCTTTTGATCTATGAATTTATCGAGTCGTCTTGTTTAGTTTAGGATAGTCCAAAAGAATAACAACGTAGTATCCGTTATTTGTTGGGCTAGAAATGGAGCTGTGCACTGTTTGGCCAAGTAAAGACAATATTTAATCATTCATTTTATACTCGAAAAATGCAGCAAATGCTGCAATGTCTTTTAATCGTGATTCACGAGACTTTAGTATTATCAGTAATAACATATCCATAATTATATCCCTTTCATAAGCTTGTTTGACAACTTTAAGATTAGTTTGTGATTTCAAGACTGATGTTGTTACAAGATTTCAAAAGCCCTACTTTGTTGATCTTATCAAGTAAACCAACTTAAGTGCAATTCATGCTAGGCGTGTCCCCGTCGTGCCCAAAGACGCCACAAGGGTAAGAGGTAAATAGACACAGATTAACCGATAGCATTGCTTCAATAAGTCGATGGTAAATGATATAGTTGTATTTACTTTTATCTTCGAATGTTAAATCTATAGTAAATGAATTCTCAACTCAAGTATATCATGTTGGTGTTATGAAAACGCTGTTGTATATGTATGTCAAATCTGTAGTAAATGAGTACTCAACTCTAGTATACCATGTTGGTGTTGTGAAAACATTGTTGTTTTCTTACATATACTTCTTTTAATTTAATTGGTACAGAGTATTGCAATTTTTCTTTTAATTAGTTGTGTAATTTTTTGAAAAGAGAGAAAATTAGAGGTCCGTAATTTAATATTTTAATTAGCGTGTGTTGATGACAAAAAATGACGTGGTATAATTAGATCAATTTAAATGTACTTTTTTCGATATTATAGTTGAATAATTGAGCTAAATAAGGTTTTATGATTTTGATTGGATGACTTTGAGTGGGGGACCAATGTCTCTATTTATAAGCTTTTAAACGAGAGTTCGCCGCCCTCTTCGCATCAAGCTACGGTACCAAGCTTGAAATGTGTGATATTGTCGTAATCAATGAGTTTTAATTGATTGGAGGGATCGATGAGTCAAGTCATCATTTCACTTATATGATACATATCCTCATACGATAGCAATTATTATTCTCAAAGTTCTTTGATTGGTTGAGGTGCTAACATTAGAGATTACACTTGTTCAAGCATAATTGGTCACAGAAGTGGTGATGTCGTCGATAATGGGATACCCCTTTTAGAGAGTAATGATGATATTTTCAGATGACGACGGAATGGAACCGGATGAGCTTACTATTGGACCTTAAATTATATCACCACAACATTTTTAATCTTCTAAAATAGGCCGGAGGTGAGTCTTTAGTTTCACCGCCACCAATGTGGATTTTGACTCCTTAATTTTCAAAAATGAGGTTTCTGTTTTATAACTTATTTTTTATTTGGGAATCATGATCCTTAAATGTAGATATAAAATGGTAAAAAAATCATATTAAATCTGTGAAATCAAGATCCTCACACCAAGCATTTGATATTTATCCCTTCAATTTTAAGTCACGTGAAAGTAGCTCGAGATTCAACGTCAATGAAGGGTTTCATCGCGTGAGGTTCAATTTCACATATTTAAATACATTTAAATTAATGAAATGTAGAATTGAAAAGTTGTGAGTTATAAAAAATGCGGAATTAAAAATAATTGTTTTGAGAGAAAAATTTTGAACCATATAATTTTGCATGATGAATTCCAAGTTGACACGTGGAATAATGGACAAATTTATGATGGGCTCGCAGCAGTCCATTTGATTGAATTACGTTAAAGATGAGTGCTAGCTAGCTGTACAAGGAGATGCGAACCAGAGAGAGTCCAGCGAGGCCTGTTTGGTTCATTTATACATCAATTATAATTATATAAGCTAAAATATATCATCACATATAACTAGGGTTGTAAATGGATTGGATATAGACTAGATCTGCTTATATCTGATCTGATCCGATAAAAATAATTATCCGTTTCGATATGATAATTTAACGAATTGATTGTTAAATCCATATGTGATTTGATGTATTATCGGATATTCGATTCGAAATTAAAGAAATTAGGAAAAAAAAAATCAATGTTGGAATTAACTTTTTTTTTTTAATTTTTTTTCCCAATTCTTAAACGGGTTTAATAATTATTTTTTTTCAATTTTTTATGTTTTAAATTTGATGACTTTTTTTATTCTAATTTTTTTTTTTTTTTTTAGTGATTAATAACATGTCATAAAATATTTTACCGGCTCAATTATTTAAAAAAATCGGATTGGATTATTATCGAATCGGATTGATCTAAATCTATTTTTGAACCATTTAATTAATTGATTATCGAATTCGAATCTTAATCGGGTTATCGAACTAAGATCCTAAATCTATCCCCCATTAATTTCATTGAATTCGGATCGAAATCTAATCAATTGATAGCCCTATAGCTACTAATGATGGAAAGTGATGAATTGGTCCAAATATAATTAATCTCCTATTTTCTGTAGACAAAATAAAAATTTTCACTGTTGACGTGGCAAAAGAACGTTAGTTATGATTATTTGAATTTATAATCGTTTCAAATAATCATAATTAAGGTTCCTTTATAGAGATTATCATCATTCATTTTAATTAGTTAATTAGTTTGTCAATATCTGTTATTAGTTCAGAATTAGTTACATATGTTTTTACCTTTTTACCCTTATGATGTATCTGTATATATACTGTGCTTTCTATTTCAGTAGAGAATTGAACGGGAATTATTACTTCTCAAAATTGATTTCACTCTCTAGATTCTCTCATCCTTTTTACAATAGCAATGGAAAGTTTTTATTATATCTATTGAGGTCGGGAGACCATAATTCTTTGTCCAGAACTGAATTAACATATAGTTGCTGCTTGGTTGGACACCTCGAGTTGCAAGAGGATGTATATATATACATGTAAAAAACCTTTCCGTACATGAACATGTATGTGTATATGGTTAACAAGTGATGATGACTCCCAATAAGCATATAGAAATGGCTCCCATTATTTGAAATTTTAATGATTGAAATAATATATATTTTTCTAAATGTATAGTTAAAAATGAAGATTTTTTTTTGAAATTTCGTATAATATTATTTTATTAAAAAATGTGTAGTTAATAAAAAGATAAAGAAAATCAATTATATTTTAATAGGAGCATAAAAATATTAACCGATTAACAATTTACCATTTTTGAGTTTTGATTTGTAATTTGGGAATTAGGATAACTGAAATAAAAAATCGCTCGAGAAGATGGGCTCAATTTAACAATGTGTACTCTATTTTTTAATCAATTGTAATTGAAAAATAAATTGAGGCATTTTGCAATTGTAGATTATGAGTATTCTCTACTATGAATCTAATCAAGAGTGACATGCGCAACAAAATGAGAAATGTCTATTGGATGATAGTTTGGTGGTTTACATAGTGAAAGAGATTTTTTAAAAAATTGAGAATGAGACAATATCATAACGCTTTCAAAATATGAGACCTTGTAAAATGCAGTTATCTAAATTTACATTTACTGAGTAAGATTGTATCGTATTGGTGATTTGTGATTTATATATATTGGCATGTGATTTTTAGATTTAGTACCGTAATTCAGTTGATAATTTATTATATTCTTCTTCTTATAGTTATCCCTCTCTCCCTCTATCTCGTATTTCGTAAATAATCTTGCTACTCATTGATGGTTGACGACCGTCGATCGCCCTAGCTGAGTTCATTTCCTGGATTCACCACTGAATGTATCCACCAAAATTAACGCACTGCCGTGGTTGGTAATGATTTAACTGTTTTGAGTTTTTTAAGAGACGTTAGTGTATCACTAAGAGAAACGAAAAATGATTAAGGTAGTAGATCTCAAACTTACTGAAAAAAAGAGTTAATCTCTGCTTGGTGAATCTAAAATTCCAAAACTCCCTGTCTGTTAGAATTTTTTTTCCCCAAAAAATCAATTTTTGTTCCGTTATTTTCAACCATTAGGGCCTCACCACGACACATTGGAGTCAAACATTTCGGCTACACAGTGAAAGCAACGGTCCAAATTACAATTAATAGTGCGCCCAGACAAACTCTAGAAAATTTTTATAAAATTTGATGAAACATGTGGTTGAAAAATGGATAAAAATTGTGAATACTATAAAATATGTGGTTAAAATTAATTGATAATTTTGAATTTTTATCATTATTTTTAAGCTACATCAAAACATAGACTTACGTGTTAATTGAACTTGTAAACTAAACCTAGGATATGTCTGGTGGAGCTTTTTAGCCCAAACAAATCAATTTGGGAAAAGTCAAGTGTACATTCTTGGTACACATCCCTCTCACATATGTGTGGGGTCCACAATGGGCCCCATTGTGGACCCCACACACATGTGAGAGGGATGTATACAAAGATGTGTACCAAGGATGTAAATGTAGCATGGTTCAATCAATTTTTGTATCGTTTATTTTTAAACTTAGCAGCC
>CAIGRF010084932.1:1838-44372 GCA_903798235.1 Fraxinus ornus
AAAAAAAAAAAAAAAAAAAAAAAAAAATTGTGATTACTAATGGTGAGCAACATAAAATGGCATTAAGGTTTGGTTATATGTGTCGGAAAGCAACTCAACTAGCTTGTCATGCTGTCAAAACAAACGAAGCGTACCAATTATTTAACAAAATCATTGAAGAAGTATCTGAGCAGATTTATAGATTAAATATCGAAACAAAGACTCATTTAGATGCTTCTTTTAAAAAATAGATATTTTTAATAAGGAGAGTTCTCAATTTTTGCTATCAGATCCTAATGTTTCAATAGCAAAAGGAAGAAAGGATGAGAAATGTAAAGAAAAAGATTGTGTTGGTTCAAGAAGGTTCAAATCAAGTATTGTGTTGGAAAGGAAAAATAAAAGACAACAGGCCCAACCCAATAGGGACAGCACACACCTCACTTCAAGCGCACCTCTATATCGACTGAATATGTGCATTATGCAAAGTATCACACCATGACAAGAGGATATGTCCTAAGAACCCAAAAAAAAATGGAAATGAGCTAATCATTTCCAAACAATTATAACATGTAAGCTTTTTATGTTTTTCTTATTTCACTTGTAAATCAATTTTCATTAATATATGGTTTTTTATGCGTGCTAACAATTGTTATTCTTTACTTATCTGCCACTTTCAAGTTAGGCAATTTTCAATCGCCGATCATTGCTCAAAGCCAAGACAATTGCTGTTTTATTGCAGAACTAATAGCATTATGTTTGATACACTCGTTTTGTAGAAATTACAGCTCATTACAATCAACGTAAATTTTAGTGCTCAATAGCACCAAGAAATTCACGAGGTAAACTCGAAGAAAACAACAGATAGTGGTGGCAACGAGCCGAACCCGAGCTTTTTTTGGCCCGAGCCGAGCCCGGCCAAAAAAAATGAGGCTCGGCCCGAGCTTTCTGCTCGAGCCTTAGCGGGCCAAGCCGAGCCCGCTCGAGTTTTATTTTATTTTTATGTCAAATCTACATTTTTTAATTAAAAAACTAAAATTTTTTACAATTTTTACATGTTATAAATTAAATAAAAAAACCTTGGGTCTAGCTTGAACTTTTTGTGCCGAGCTTTTTTGGGCCCGAGCCGAGCCGAGCCCAACAAAAAAATGAGGCTCGGTCCGAGCCTCGGCTTGTTGTAACCGAGCCGGGCCCGGCTCGAGCTTTTTCCGAGCCGAGTCCGAGCCGTCCGAGCCGACAAGCTTTTTTGCCATCCCTAACAACGGATGAAGAAACAGTTAGAAACATTAGTACAAAAGATTAAAAATACAGAAGTCATGACTATAGGCTATCATTAGAATTGACTAGAAATAATGAACCACAGGAACCAATTCTCAATTATCAACTGCACATGATGTGTTTCTGTTAGAAATGTTACTAGTTGCAATACAGTAAGGTGCAGAAATAAAACTTATCAACTGATCGAGTCTCGTAACAGCACAATGTCCTAAAGGGAATTTGCCCTTCAATAACTGCTACGACCTCTGTGGACAATCACCTTCAGGATACAACGATCAAATAAACGAATTGGCAGCAATCACAAATGGTTTTCAGAACTCTCAAGTGTACTTCAGAAAATATGTAAAATTGATAATAATATTTTTTACTGAATAAGAAGATATAATTCCATTTTTTGTTGTTGTTTTCTACTGCCCAAATGTATATTTACATAAGAAAAAAAATGATGTGACCGCCTCCACCATAATCCAGTATTATTTGCAATTTTTTATGGTTGGTGGTAATGGGTTGTTAATACTAAACAGTTAAAAACGGTCATATTTTACTGGCTAGTTGACCCATTAAATAAATAAAAAATAATCTTTTAATATAATGCGTGAGGTGTGGCTCGAACTCCCGACCTCCCACACAAATTGCACATTTTTCACAAATTGGGCATTTCATCTGAATTAATTATTTCTTTCACATATTATATTTATTGTATAAATATCTAATAGTTTCTTCTTGAGAACTTGGTTGATTCGGTGGTGCACAAAGCATCTGTAAATTATTGGGCTTGGAGACCGGATGATGCTTGTCACCCTCAGAGCCTACCCAATTTGCCAAAGAAGTATAGTTTCCCCTTGAATCCTGAGTGGCATGTGTTGTAATTTGATGTTCAACTTATAACGATGAGTATATTGGAATGATAACACATCCGTATGGGTGTGTAGAGCAAGTATGGAAACACCGGAAATGAAACGAGAAGAAAAAACAGAGGAGGGCCGAAAATGGACTGGGTGATCGCCTGGCATTAGTCTTGGCCACCTGAGAGTTCAGGTGACTTGGGCGATCACTCGGTTTTATTATAGGTGATCGCCCAGTTCAAAAATCAGACCGTTGGTCTGAATTTTGTGGTCCCTTTTTTGGCGCCTTTTCATGAACCATTGAAGCCTTTTCGTGGTGTATGATTGAGAATCTATATATATGAGTTCATCCCTAAACATGATCAAACCACCAACAATTGAAATCATTACATATTGAAGGAGTTTTACCAAGTCTCTTTACATATTCATCCTTTTGAGTGGTCTTCAAGTTCTAAGGAGAAAACACAAGTGCTTATTGTCTTTCTTCTTCTAAGGCTTGTTAAATCCTAGAAAACATTTGCCTTGAGTCCTTTTAAGCATGAAAAACAATCTTAGAAGGGGCAAATTTAGTTTGAGGACAGCTATTACGCGTTCAAATCAATTTTCGGTGTTTCTCTTTTCATTTGTTTCTTTCCTCCATTCCCTTGTTAGGATCAAGTTTTTCCAACAGCATGTTGACAGCAGAGGCTCTGTTTGTGGCAGTAAGAACATTGGGCCAGTCCCTACCTCGTGTTCAATATGCTATGAGGATTTTTGATTTCACAGACTCGAGTTTTTCTTCCTTGTTTGTGTGGATTCAGGCTCTGCCTTTTTCTGTCACAAGAGGATACTTGAGGAGAATGGACGAATGCCCAGGCTGCAGAAAGCAATATAAAACCAATCCTGTCGAGGGAGAGGCAACATCGAATGGAGGCAGCTTAACTTTTCTGATGGCTTGTTCTTGTGCATGATAACAAGGTCGTATGAAGCCTCTCTGTTTCCCTTGAACTTGTAGCTCTTTTTCCTCAGGGTGTATTGTGTGTGTTCTTACTGTCAGAGTTTCTGATTTTAACAGCATTAGATGTTGAAGCACAGAGGAACCATTCTAGTTGTTGTATAATTTTGTCGTGCTTGTTATGATGTCAAAAGACGTTATTATGTGAATGGATAAGGCTGTATAGAAAGCGAATATACTAAATGTAGTTTGATAATTTTCCTCCCTTGGTGAAATTAGTTAATCCACTCAAATTGCACAAGTCCAAATCAAAATTTATTATTTATAAAATTGAATTCAATAAATTATTCAAATTAAGCAAGCTGACATAAATTAAACATAAACACACTAATCCCAACAATAAAAATTGAAATTAACAAAATGGGAACACTACAAAATTAAAGAAAAATGGATTGAATGGCCAACAAGTTGGGAAATTATCATTTCTCAGCAATAAAAACATTTCTTGCTACCATAATGATAAGAATCAAATTTTCTGTTGTCATTTATCTGGTTCATCAACTTTTCTGCAAAGTTGATTGAAATAACCAGTGGTGATTTGGACAAAAATTCAAAGTTCGACCTTAATTAAATTGTGCCCGCACCCGAGAAAATTCATAGCTCCGCCCCTGTACGGGACACTTTTATTAAATGACGGGATTTTGATGAATAAATGTTACACGTTAACCTTTTAAACTTTTAGTCGACATAACAGTTGTTGGGGGCTAACAAAAGACATGGATTCAAATCTCGCGGCCAAATTTGATTCTGTCTACACTTTAGGAGACTTGTTGAAGCTTAAACTTTTTAACAAGATGTTTAACAAATAGTTATGGGAAAGATAGTTCACTAATCTTTATAATGGATTGGAGACTATATAGAATTGAGAAACTTTACATAAATCATGTCTAAATCCTTCTCAAAAATCATCATCTGAATCACTTGAAAATGTTCCTGGATTTTGTGTCCTAAAATAAGGCTGCAAACTGGGAAATCTCACAGGGGATCTTGACAACGGCGATAATGGCGGTGATGATCCTGTACTAGTCTGTTTTTTCGTCTGCAGTTTCTTAGATATATCGACACAAACTTGATCAACCATGTCCAAGAAATTCTTCACAATAACAAATAATATAAGTGGATTTGTGCCTTTATCTTTAGAATTACCTCCTGCTTGAAAATATACTGTTGTTTTCTTCACAAGTTCCATTACCCTTGATTGTTCATCTCTCACTACATGTAGTTCCTCTTCACAATCTTCTAGAAAGCCTTTCATTTCGATGGAGAATCGACCCTGTTCGTGATCCTTGCAGCGTGTTATGAGCCTTTTGATGTCTTCAATTTTCGTTGTAAGAGCTGAACACATGTTGATGAAACTGTCATGATCGATGGTGGCTGATTTCTTCACATTGGATAATTCAGTACTTAAGCCTAATACCACTGGTAATCCTAGCATTAAGTACTCTTTATCTCTTTCTCCTTCAGAAATCTTCCTATCTGAATCTCGTTCGGCGTCGCCATTTTTATCAGTTTGATTGATTAAACGACGTTTGCCCTCGGAACAGATTACTTGCTCGACTACGAATTGAAGCAGAGTAGTCTTTCCATTTGTGCTTTTGACATCAGACAGTTTTAGCAGCGCACTAAGGTTGAAGCCTTGAGCATTTCCTCGTGCTGTACCGGCATTCATTCGATTGCCAGCCTTGAGAATGGCTTCAAGCAGTTTAAAGAAAATTCCGGGAGTTCTTAGTTCCTTACATCCCAATTCAAGAGTCTGCAGAGATTTCTTGAGATAAAGTATCTCTGGATCGTATGTCGATCTAAATAGCATCGCATTGAAACGCGTAAATGCTGAGGGAATGACTTTCAATACATGGTATAGGAAAGACTCTGCATCAGCAAGTTTTGCAGGGTTCCCATTGAATTGGAGGATTTTGGTTATTTCATCTTCTGTAGGGGAAATCTTGGTTAATTTTTCGAGGGTATCAGCATCGAGTCCTCGGCCCTCCACAAGAGCCTCAAGGATTTCTTTACGTGAAACTGCGAGAGATTTAATAATTATTGCCTTGTTTTGGGATTGTCGGGGTTCGAGGATGAAAATTTGTGCTGGTGGAGCTGATTTAGAACTGCCTGAATTTGAGGATAGGCCATTTCCTCCGGTCGGTTTCTGTCTAGTTGTAGTGTATCCAAAGAGGTTTTCCATGAGTTCATCGTCAAATCTGACAGGACAACACAGAATCAATATAAGTTCAGAAAGATTCTGTTTGAAAATCTCACGACCAAGAAAATCGAACAGTAAATTCTTGTACTAACCTGAAAGATCCATCATTGATTTCATCCCAGACCATTGAATGATCAGCATTGGCAACAACCTTATCCCAGTGTAGTGGCTTAAGTTTCATTAGAATTTCGCCATTTTCTTTCGAGTTTTCTACTGTATCCACATTGCTATTTTTGTTGGTATTCCCTCTAGGTGGAATAGGTGGCTTCCAGGGTGAAAATGAACCGGTCCCGGACTTAACCGATGGATGTAGTGGTAAAGAAGATCTTGCCTTAACCGAAAGTGGTGGTGGGGATGGCTTGAGCTTTATTTTTTTAGGAAGTGGTGGTGGTGGTGGAGGAGGAGGAGGTGGTGGGGGAGGGGGAGGATGGTTAATTTGATTCGCAGAAACCACGACCGAGAGTGGTGGAGGTGGAGAATGTGGCGATAGTGCAACCACCAATGATTCTGATGTGGTTGGCCTATTATAAGTAGCATTAGACACTGGTTTCTCCTTCGCAGAATCAAAATCATGGCTGTGTAAATGAAGCAATGGAATTTCTTGAATTGGCTGAGATTTTCTTCTTTTCTCTTCTTCATTCATATGATTATTATACCAAACCTTAGAAACTCGGTTCGGAAAATCTCCCCCTTCGACTTTTCTTAAATACAGAACATCAAATCCATCTTCATCTACTATAACTCCTTTGACTGCTCCATCTTGTTGTCTAAATTCTATGCCAGGCAATGCTGCTACATCCTCCCTACGAAAACTCGAATCGGAATTGTTTCTCTTACGCTGTCGAGCTGCGGAAAATCTATAGAAAAAATAGAATAAAAATCCAGTAATAATCAAAATGCACACTGCTGTGGCTGCAACAGCCTTTACTACTACTCCATTTTGCGATGAAGTCATTTGAGCCGACGGGATCGAAAGTTTGTAACTCCAACAGTTCAGAATTACTAGTCAGTCCTATTTCGGATACGAGTTACAAATTTTCCATTTGGTGGAGACTTGCCATTGCGTAACTTTTCTGGCTTTCATGTAGATTTCAATGAAGAAGACAAAAAATTCATTTACAAGAAACCTTGGTAGTTGGCATAACTTTGGGACTGTCTGCAAAGTAAATAGAAAACTTCCTAGAATAAACAGAGAAATATTGCCCCATTGGTCCTCAACCTATTTCTCGTGCAGCAAATTATGTGCAAGTTATTTCTAAACGTTTTATTATAGTTGCATAATCAATTCTCAACAACAAAACCATTCTAATCTTTGTTAAATTGTCTCATAACCTATGTGATAAAATGTGTCACTTCAATTGGAATCAGATCAAGATAAGAAACAAAATTTAGATTCGGAAAAAATGTGATGGACGAAAGTGTAATTAAATTTTGAAAAATTCAATTTTTCTAGAACTCTGATCCATATTATCTTTTTCATTCTCATTCTTCTGCTCATTTTCAACCACACATTATTCAATAAAATAATATTTTCATCACATCAATAATCTTTTCTTTTTTTTCAACCACATATTCCCCATCATATTAACCAAAAAAATGCATTCTTTTAATGTGCACCAAACGGGGCTGATTTTTGCTATTTTCCTATGGTTGCAAAATTAGTTCCCGACCGTAGGAACTTTTCAATCTTTAAATTGTCATGTGACTCATGAAAATATACAATAGCTCAATTATCGAGGAGCACAAGCTGAGGTAAAACCCGACTCCATACGCTACTTTTTTTCCTTTTATTTTCCTTTTGCCAAAGCAACCTTTATTAATGTCCTACGCATATCAAAACAACATGACCTAAGGACTATAGTAAGCCCTCGTTTGGCCCTCATTTCTTAAAAACTTATTTTTCAAACTCATTTTCAACCATACATTATATGAGATCCACAACTTTTTAACAATGCATATCACTAATTTTTATCGAAATCTACTAAAAATGTAATTTTTATCCAAACCAAACAAAGTCTAAATAGGGTAGCGGTTGGATTCAATATGACAAAACCTTAAAAACATATCATTCTTTGCCCAATGCCGACTTAATAATGTTATAAGTCACTAACGTCTTAATAGAAACTTGGATAGTCTGTACTCGAAGACTGAATTCACAACTACAACAACTTGCTCTTGTTAAAGTTTAAAGTTTGAGGACCAACTCGCTACTTTTTCAATAAATCGGGAACCAACAATACAATTTTTGAAATAAGAAATTATGGATTGTTTTCTTGTTGTAATTTGATGCAATCGAGGTCAAGGACCCAAGGTTCTTGTCTGTATTTGAACATTGCTTGCTGACAGTTTCAAAGAGATCGTTGAGGTAATTGCCCAATTTTTGGAGTGGAGAAATGACAGTTATATCCATGCTGCAAAGCACTTTATCAAAGAAGTGGAGGGGTTTTGTGTAATTTGACGGACTTTAAAATAATATATATGTAGTTATAATTTTAAATGGACAGGCGGAGGCGGTTGGTGGCTGGTCTGATTGTTTATTTACATTAACTTTAGAGAGTACATATGTGTTTATGTGGCACAAAGACTTTAAAGTAGTATCCCCTATTGTGATTATTAAATTTTTATTTAAAAAATAAGGATAATTATATTATAATTATATGTTATTAAATGTTTATTTTAAAAAAAAAATAAGGATAACTTTATTATTTATTTACTAATAGTCATATTTTTCACATGTTTCGTGACGTTTTCATTGAATTTTTTTCTTTTAAAAAAGCCCAATTTGAAGAATATATAGATAGATTAATTGTATGATTCGATTGTTATATTAAATGATTACCTCGTCTACTAGTTAATTTGTTTGAAGAGATAATAAGCCCCTATTTTGTAGGCATTAAAATTTTCATTATCATTATTCTACTCATTTTCAACCACACGTTCTTCAATAAAATAATATTTTCAATCACATCAATAACTTTTATTTCTTTTTCAACCACACATTTTACATCAATCTACAATTTCAGAATACATTCTTCCAGAATATTGTGATTCAAATGCACCCTAATAGTATTTTGCTATATTATATTACTATTACCCTAAATTAGGGTTGGGTCCCCTAATCCATATTGGCTTTCCAACCTTCAAAATGAGTTTCTAAGTCTCTTAACACAAATAAATCTATGAATTTAGGTCCTACGTGATGAAATCGTTAATATGAGTGTTAAAATAACACATGAAATTAAATGTGTGAACTTGGGTCTTCACGTTAAATCTTTTCACGGTTTTGCTCTCCGACTTTAAGTCAATTGAAATTTGTGTGCAATTTAATGTCCAAATTGATAAATTCTGTCACGTAGAGATTCAAATTCACAAATTTAAATAGCTTGGGGATTAGGGGTGAAAAAAGTGTCTCATCCTCCATTGTCCCACTCTCCTCGACCTCTTAGATAATCAAGACAAAGACGATAAACATGATCCCTATCACAAAAACATTATCTTTTGGGGGCAATTAATTACCCATTATAAATGCTATTTAATTTTGTTGAAGATAGCCTCCACTTGCTTTTTATAAGAATGCTACCCAAAGGTCTGCCTCCATGATACCATGAAAAAAAGTTGTTAGATACCTGGTATGAAAGGGATATGACAATAATTTTGTCCATAGAATTTAGAAGACGTGGTGAGGATTTAGTCTTAGAATTTAGCAGTATTTCAAAAGGCGTAAACATTGCTAGGCTCCGGGCTAGGCGAGGCCTAAGGGTAAAAAATATTTTCTTATTTAAATATTATTTTAAATTTTTTTATCAATCTAAAAATCATATAATAATTAAAATAATACCTACCAAATATATAAAATTATAAAATATTACATTGGAAAGAGCACAACTCGATTCAGAAAAAAATAATAATAAAAGCAAAAAATAAATAAATAACAGAAGAAAAAGCACGAGGAGGGGAGTTTTGTGCCTGCTTCGCACTTAAGCGGCGCTTTTTAGAACACTGGAATTTAGTTCACGAGATCAAACATTGATAATTATAAAAGGGGAAAATTTTAATCTATTTTTGTTACAAGAGTCGTCTTCCGCCTTCAAAGTTGGTAAAAAGTTGGTCCCTAATAAGTATTTTCGTCCAATTTAATCATTAAAGTACGTGAAATTCACATGTCTCGCTTTTTATCAGTAATATGGTTAAGCGCTTAATTAATCCAAAATAAAAGAAAAGAAAAAGTAAACGATGAAAAGGGAACAAATAAGGATCATATTGCATGTACATAAAGATTGACACATTAATTTACACACATGTGAGTTGTCAAATATACATCCACCCCGCTCTCACTTGCCATACAAGGCTTCCCCATCCCTGCCTATCGTCGACAACTTCTCCTCCACCTCCCTCGGATTTTCCTCCAATTTTTTATTTATTTCTATAGTTTGATTGAAAATAAGGGAATTACATTTTTTATTTGAAAAAAATGACTTTTGAATGGGCAAATGGAAGAAAGTGCCCGTTGAAAACCAGCTTGCTAGAAATTTGAAAGTTCCACAACTATGTTTCGCTATGTAGAATATAATTTTCCGCTGAAAATAAGATAAATGCAACTCAATTAATTCGGATATCCATATAAATGGATTTATAATGAGATGAATTATGATAGTACTTTGTCTCTTTTATCGACCGTAATTATTTATGATATAAATACAAGGCAATGCATAAATGTAATTTCCCATTGGGATGTGTGCATTTATTGTACATTATTCTATATGAGTAATGTTATTTAGCCTCTGTTTGTCTACCATTTTTCAAAACATTGTTTTCTACAGTAATCAATCTCCACCACACATTCAAATAATAAAATATTCTATACACAAATCAATAAAATTTCTTTCAATTTTAACCACACATTCTCCAAAAAATACTATTCAAAACATCATTCTTTATCCTATTATGGGAGACAAACAAGCACTTAGTTCCACTGAGATTGCAATCTCAGTGCAGCGTCAATATGATATTAAATGATAATTGAAATTAAATTATTCATTTAGCATATTATATAGCGTCATGTAGAATGTGGTTGCAATCATCCGTTTGTAACTCATTAAATCCATTAAATACTCTAATAAAATTGCAAGAAAGAAAATGATGGCAACAATTGAGCCAACTGTCAAATTTAATGTTGGATAATTGATGTGTCTTGAAAAGTAGAAAACCGTTGCAATGAAAGGACCACTACATAGATTTGACAAGACAAAGTTTGATCCTCATGTCCAAATATCAAAAAATAATAGACTTCTTTTCATTTAATTGATGGGTCGACATCTTCAAGTTAAATTCATCGCTGAAGCTTAATTTCTTCATTCTTTCATAAAGTTGAAAAGCATATGCTAATGTATTTTTTCGTGTCGTAAAACAATTTTGATAGATGATTAAAATCTAAAGTACACTGATCATTTACAATATAGTGGTCGATAATTGAGCGCAAATACAGTACAAGAACAAGGGAGATATGCCGATCTATTCACTTGTTATGATTAAGATAGTGGGTTTGTGATGGATAATCTAGTAGAATCACAATAAATTTAAAAAGTTCTTGGAGTTCACGATTATTTGATATTTATATGGAAGAAGTAGTTATTACCGCCCACGGTGTGGTTGTGACTTGTTGGGCACCTACTCCTTAACTTAGTGGTGGCAATCGAGCCGAGCGGCTCGTCAGCTCGATCACGCGGCTCGTACTGTAGCTGCTCACGAGCCGCTTGGGTTCGTCAAAAAACGAGCCTGAGCAGGCCCGGCTCGGTAGGCTCGGCTCGTTTTTGACAAGCGACTCATATAACTTTTTTTTTTTATATAGAAAGATAGTTAAAAAAAAAAATCAAAAAAGGCTTCAGTATAAGCTCGTGGACCGAGCCGAGCTCGGCTCGTTTTATAACGAGCCACGAGCTCGAGCTCGTGGGTAACGAGCCGAGCTCGTGGGCAACGAGCCGAGTCGGCTCGGCTCGTTTGCCAACTCTTAACTTGTATAAAAGGGACGATTATATTATTTTTCAATGTTGACTCGTGTTACACAAGCAAGACAATTACATGATGTCTAATGGTACAATGCAAAACGCCCATGTGACCACAAATTTAAAATTTGTTTACCGTGTCCAAATACAAATACAAACCGATTTCATTAATTTTCTTTGGGTGCACTTGGTACACTATTAATTTCTTTAGGGTCAACTTGGTACAATATAGTGTATTATAGTGGATATAATTGATATTGCCAGCTCCAATCTACAACTTTTATTTACCTCAACATTAGTACTATCAAGTCCTTTATATGCCAATTATACGTGTTATCTTATCTAATAACCCATGTTCAAGTTTGATAGGCAATAGACTATAAGGGTGTGAAGGGTTGTTAAGAAATAATCGCCTTAGTCATGTCCTCAAGCATATTTAGATAATCGTGTTTCTCTGATAAACCAAAACCAATTGAGAGGAAACGATACATGTCATATATCGACCTGTTAAAAAGGTTACCTAAGAGCATCTCCAATGCTTAAATAGATTGCTTTAAAAAAATTGGCATATTATCAAAATAAACAATGTTATAAAAATTTCCAATTCAATGCAATTGTGTGGAGACTCTATCAAGTTAATGTCCATTTAGGTTCACTATGTTTGATAAGCTATATTTCCATCTCAGCAAATCATTTTTTTTTTCACAAGGGATCGTGATGTCTTTCTACGGGATTGCGGGTCTCTTTATCTTAGCAAAATTTATATTTTCTTGTAGATCTAAATGTGGTTTTGTTTTCATCTAATTGAATATAGAATTTGAGTGTCTATTCAATAGATATCAATGTCACTTAAATCAAAAGTTATTCAACTTGCAAACTAGTCATTTTGGATCCTCTCAAGGTAGTGCATGGTTTAACCTATTAAATAATATTGAGAGAATTGTGCGATCACATATTATCTTAAATTGTATATCATATTCGATTTGAACTAAGTATTCGAGTCATAGGGTCACTGGTTGAACCATCAGGTTAGATCGATCATCAGGTCATTGAATAATTTTTAAAATGTTTAAGAATTTTTTGAAAAAGATAATTCTCCTTTTTTTCTCAAAAACAGATCATATGTATTTTAAGTGTAAATTTAACCAAACAACTAATAGTAGCCATTGTTAGTAAGGTGATATAAGAGCCTCGAGGTACACGGTTCGAGACTTTTGGTGAGGTTTTCCAAGATAATCGCCTAGGTCTGCTCCCGAGTTTTTTGATAAATCGTCCAGGTTGAACGTGGTTTCAACTTGGCTAATGACTAATTGGTTCAACGAGACACTCAGTGTGGCTAACTAGCCAATTCGCTAATAAGAACGGTCGATTCAATCCAAGTCTAATAACACTAATTGTAACGCATCACCATTGTAGTCAATGGCGGAGCCAATATTTTCTATTGTGGAGTTAAAAATTAAAATGCAAATTTTTAAAAAATAAATTAATGAAAACAAATCAATACACTACTACAATTGTAGCCTGCACATTTTCATACTTTGAAAACGTTGTATAATTACGATATTAATATTGCCAAATACATCGTTCAAATAAAAATATAAAACCAACCAAATAGAGGGAATTTCACTTCATCTATAAAGGTCACCCACAATTTTCCGTTAGTTTAACAAAAATGATAAATAAAATAAGGTTTGCTACTTAAATTTGTTATCAGAGGAAGAATTTCAAAACCTATAATTTCAAACATTTTGCCAAAATCAATTGCAACGTCAAAGTATCATACCCTCAATCATGAATAATAAAATAGAAAAGTGAAAGGGGAGAATCAAATATAAAATCAGTACATCAAACATAAAAATTAGAACTATAAAATTTCATACACGATTGAAGAATAGTGAATAGAGATTGGATATTTGAGAAGAATGATTTAGATTAAAAAATTGAAATTGAAATTGGAGATTGGAGATTGGAGGAGGATTTATTTGAGTTGTGTATTCAGAAAGTAAGAGAGGGAAAGAGAGTTACCATGAGGTGAAGGCAAAAGAGTTGGAGCAAAACTACACAACTTAAAATAATAATAATAATAAATAAATAAATAAATTTGTAAGGTCACTTGACCCCATATAGGTCTGCCCATGATTGTAGTTATTGTACTTTTTCTTGTGTGTATAATTTTTCTAGTACGGTTAAAATGTGACCACCTTGTGTTTGATGAATTTTATTGAGAAAAGAATGTATTTTAAATAGTGATATGATAAAAAATATGTCGTTAAAAAGTAATGAAAAGTTATTGATGTGATAGAAAATATTAGTTTCTTAAAAAATGTGTGATTGAAAATGAATTTAATATATACCAAACAGGGACTTACTTTTCTATTGTAATACGATAAAGCGATTCAACGCGTAATTTCAACGTTGGTGATCACCATCCATAGAAATTCTAGCGACAAACTTTTCGTTTCTAATCACGTAGAACGTTCCTCTTTTTCTTTTTAATACAAATGGAAATCGAAATCACATATATATAATCATACAATAAAGTAAAACTTGACATATTTATCGTAACTATAGACATAAATCAAACGTTTGAAATAGGACTAGTTGAATTTTGGACATCTCATAGAGTCTTTAGACATACAATATCGGCGTTCTCTCTTACAAAATTAGGGATGGCAAAAAAACCAGAGGCATGCATTGCATGACGTAAAAAGTATATTTTGTTGTAGTGTAATAAATCAAGGATTTTTGCCTTTTCTCTAACATTTCTCATTGAATATATTGTACAACATGGACGAACAATATACTCTTACGAGCTGGAACCATGTCATTACTTGTGAGCTTCTCGAAACTCATATCGATTTTCGTGGCACATTTACGTGTGATGTTAAACATTAGATGACACTATGATAAACAAGAACTTGTTGAGAATCTAGACCGGGCTTATCTTCAAATTTATCCTTCTCTAAACAACGTCGAGATCAGATAAATAAAAAATAATAATAACAATAAAAAACACAAGAACTTATAAGAAAATTTTAAGTTCTTATATAACTTTATTTTTCCCTTTCCCTTTACCTTTCAACGTGGAAAACACAATGTCAAAAGAGAAGAAATCAGAAGGTTTTAACTTCTTCTTTAATAGGTCTAAACTCACATTATTTTTCGAAGTTGTTAATTATTTTTCTGTCTTGGAATAGTTTATACGTGTCCTCACAACATTTTCAAGACATTGCATGTTATATTTTCTTTTTGCAAATAATAAATTGTCTTGTTGTAGGTAGACATATTATAAAATGACCAATAGTGCTCCAAAAAATGTGACAAATGACACGTGAGAGAGGGAGCAAAGCACGTGATGCACCTATAAGGTGACGTTGCATGGAGAGGTGGCCAGTGCATCATGCACCAAGTCTTCCAAAATATTCTTCAACAACCCACGTGCGAGATGTGTCCTATTCTCCCATATGTAATTATGTTTGTCTGTATGTACACAAGATTAAGTGTCCTAGATTGATGCTATATGGAGAATATGCGGAATATAAATTAGGTTATATTTAAAAGTGTGTTTGGTAAACTTCTATTTTTGCTTCCTTTTCTTGAAGAAGAGTTTCACGAGGAAGCTATCGTATGTTATTTTTTTTTTTAAAGCTCTTTTAGTTAGACAAAGCATTTTCAAATAATTATCTAAACATGTTCAAAAGTCTTGTCAAACGGATTCTACCCCTAATTTGATGCTATATGTAGAATATGCGGAATATGCATTATATTATACTGTAGAAATTGTAAAAAAGGATTATCAATTCAAAATACTTTATTAAACCGTAATTACATGCATATAAATTCTCCATATTGAAATCAACGAGAACAATAAAAGCGGAAGCGTACATTGATCCATAGATGTCTGATTGATTGCTTGAATGAGTTATGATCTTCCAAATTGATACGTAGTCTTCTCTTGATGTTTTTTCTCTGTTGATGGAGATGCAGAGAAATGAAAACCACGTTCAATTTGGGGATCATGACCCCATGATAAATAATAACTAAATATGCAGTTATTATCTTTCGATTTTTATCAATTGGCTCATCATCAATTTAAATAATCGTTCTGGTCTCTACATTTTAATTTCATGACATTTAATATCCACTAGTCAAAGTAAACGTGCATTGCATGTTATTTTGAAATGCATTATAAGTAGGTGCAAATGTCGTAGAAGACAGTGCCAGATTGTAGCCCGATCAAAGGTTAAGGCCCCTTTATTTGTTTGGTGTAAAAAAGATTTATGTTAAAAAAATTAATGTGTTTATTTAAAATAAAGAATAATTTTTATACATTTAGTAGAGGGTGTGAACATGACTTTGGTTATAGATAAATTATGTATGCATGCATTTATTTAGGCAAATGTATTCAATGTGTAATTATCATTGTGCATGCATGCATTTGTGTAGGGTTAGAAATGTTCAAAAATGATTCCATGTAGAAACGTTCAAAAAATGATTCATTCTCCCGGCATCAATACTGACACCCTTTTGGCATAAACAGTCATATGCAAACATAGAGAAAGTAGATTAAACATCTCATTGGTACTTTTCTNATCCATAGATGTTTGATTGATTGCTTGAATGTGTTGTGATCTTTCAAATTGATACGTAGTCTACTCTTAATGTTTTCTCTCTGTTGATGGGGATGCAGAGAAATGAAAACCACGTTCAATTTTGAGGCTATGACCCCATGATAAATAATAACTGAATATGCAGTTATTATCTTTCGATTTTTATAAATTGGCCCATTATCAATTTAAATAATCGTTCTGATCTCTACACTTTAATTCTATGACATTTAATACCCATTAGTCCAAAATTAACTTTAATGAATCACTTTATTGACTAATTTTTAAACAATAGCATTACACATTTTAATATATTACATGTGTGACTCTATACGTTGGAATTTTCCAACATATACAAGAGTGTTTGATAGGTTTCTACTGTTGCTTCCTCTTCTTAAAGAAGAGTTTCACAAAGAAGCTATATTATATTATTTTTTTCTAAAAGTTCTTCTAGAAACATTTTTAGAAAATTATCTAAATATGTTCAAAAGTTTTGTCTAACGGACCCTAACTGTGATTTTTGTGAGAGAATGGATCTACCATACTTGGATTATGGACAGACACTAGCAAACACTTAGAAGAACAATAATAACAATTACAAATAACCAACATGCCACATGAAATAATGTGGGCTCCATTTTAATGAAAATTTGGATAAAAATGAATTTTGAAATAGTGATTTTTCATAGAACGTATGGTTGAGAAATAAGGAAATTTTTTCGATTTACATGTAATATTATTTTATGAAAAAAATGTGTGGTTGAAAATAAGTTTTCAAAAAATGTGAACCAAACATAGACATAACATTACTTTTCATTTATTCTCCAACTCTGAGCTCTTCACCGGTTTTCTTTTATACATTCATTAGCTAGAGGTTAAGTCTCATGTTAATTAATCAAGCTTTACATGCAACTCACCTAGTTCATGAATCATGATGTCAAGAATAGTCATTAGTCGCTGTTGGGGATGGGCGATTGGGTCTAGTAACCTACTAGTGATATATGTAGTATCTTGTCAAGGGTGAGTATGGAGCTCATTTAACCTCACCATCGACCTAGGTTTGGATTTTGTTAACCATAATCGAAAGAGGTAGATAAGGTAGAGAAAACTTAAGAAAGCCATACACATTTTGACAAAAATGATAAGTGGATAAATATAGAAATAATATAATTTGTTATAGTACAAGAAAAATAAATGTTTTCTTTTTGATATAATAATTAACAATAAAATATACACGAGACTAATTTTTCATTCCATAAAAAGCTATACAATAAAATATACATACTTAATACATTGCATTTACCATTCATCTCGAGACAATGTAGCATTACATTATTGTATTACGGTCATCGTCAATCATGGTGGACTGGCCGCCACCAATGACCGATCATCAACTATCATTCGATACGAGTAATTGGAATTATTGGTAGTGTCTAAAGCATAATATAGGCTCCTGTTTGGTTTTGAATAATTATTGTATACAAGTCTTACATTATTGTAACCTTACATAAATGTATTTATTGTGATCTTCATGTGGACTTCAAAAGGAAATATCAGTATTTATTGTGAAATAAATAATTATATAGATTAAAAATTTAACTAAACTTATTAAAAAAAAATAGTTGCTGGAAACTGAACAAGATTCATACAATTTTTGAGGACAACAAAAGAAAATTTGAGTTTTGAAGTTGAATAAAAGGACTTTATTGTCCTTGAAACTATTTTGTTGGATAAGCTTTGATTTGGACACCCCATATTAAGACAAAAACAAGAGAGAAGAAGAAGCCTTTTAATAGCAAAGAATTGCTCTGGGTTGTCAATTTCACTCATCGGTTCGAAGGTCCATGGCTCGACTCGCGGTTCGAAAAAATACACAGGCTTAGGCTGAACCTCATTTTGGTGCGTCTGCCCGAGCCCGAGCTGGCCAACCTGTGATGAGCCGATCCAAAATGGCCCATTTTTTTTTTTTTTTCAAAAAAGCAGCAGTAGCTGCCTGTTAAAAAAAGAGAGGCAGCTGCCTCTAAAACAGGTAGGCAGCTAAGTAGCTGCCCATTAAGGCAAGCTACTGCTGCTACAGTACAAAAATAGAGGTTAAAATTTGAAATTCAAATTTTGTAGGAGCGAATATATTTTTTTGTTATAAATAAGAGATAAAATTGCACATATTTTAAATTGTTTAAAAAAAACTAAGATTGTCACGAATTTAGAAAAAAAAAAAAAAAATCGAGCCGACTCAGCTCGCTCACTAAGGCCCGAGCCGAAAGCTCGAGTCGAGCCTAAATTTTTTGGCCGAGTTTTTGCTTGGCTCGTTTCATTAACACCCCTAGATAAGGTACTCTTAAAAAGGGATGACAAATCAACCCATTGGCTCGACTCGACTAAGAAAGCCCAAATTTCAAAAGCCAGAGCCAGAGCCAGGGCTCGGCCCAAGCCCAAATTTCAGGACTTGGCCCAATCCACACGAGCCTGCCCGTGTCACATTTAGTTAGTGATGTCAATGGGCCGAGCAGAGTAGACTGTTAATGTTACAGCTATGTTGTCCGATCATAAAATCAAATTTGAAAAAAAAATACACTTTGCAATTAAAACACCAGCAAAATTCTAATGACATAATTAACTAATCTTTGTAAGTACATCAATGTAGTCACTGCACTTTCAAGATTCGAAATCAACTATCAAACAAACTTGCACGGCCTTTGAAATTTTAGGACGGGAAATGCTCAACGTCCAACTTTTCGTGTCTTATTCCTCCTAGAATACTCTCTGCAGTTTCCTTTTCCTGTATTATACACAAGAAAAAGTAAGAAACTCGTTCTAATCTTTTGAACTTATATGCGAATACGTGTGAATATATATCATGTGCAGTACGTGAAAGAATGTGTGATGACTTACTGGACCAGAATAGTCGAGAAGACGAGTACAATACACTTCTGCTTCCTCGAATCTTTTCTTAGATTTGCAATGTTGGGCAAGAAACATCAAAGCCTCAACCATATTTGGTCCTTCTCTCTCTTCAGCTTCCATTCTGTCCAAATCCTTCTTGTAATAAAATGCTGCCTCTTCAGTATGACCAAGTTCACAATGAAGTTTTGCCAATTGGTGCAGAGCAATTGCTTCCCTGTCATTACAATTAGCTGCCCTTTTGTAACACTTGATTGCCTCCTCAAGCATACGAAGCTGTTCGGTTTCATAACACTGAGCCATGGCGATCCACAGTCGAGAATCGTTTGGCTGCAAGAATACTGACTTCTTAAAATAGTGAAGTGCATAGAAGGGCATTCCCATCATCTCATAAGCTTGTCCTAATCCATACCAGGCACGATAGTCACAAGGATTTATATCCACAGCCCGCCGATAGGCATCAACTGCAGCTGAGGTATTCTTCATCTCGACATACTCGTGACCCATGAGGGTCCAAGCTGATAAATAATTTTTATTTAATTTGAGTGCACGCCGGAAATACACAACTGACTTTTCATGCTGCCCCTTCAAACTGTAGTAGTTTCCAATAATGCAACAAGACTCGGGTCTATATTTATCTGTTAAAAACACTCTGTGGGCAAGATAACTTAAAGCAGAGAAGCATTCCTTTGCATAGAGGACGTTGGAATAAATATCCATGTCTTCAATTCTATATGGATCGTTTCTTAAAAGCTCTTCAAATATAACTTCGACTACTTCAAACTCCCTCAGATTATACTGAGTTTTAGCAATTTGGGCCTGGATATAATTGCTAAAACTGAAAGTTACTTGTAGATGTTCATACTTGGACAAGGATTCATTATGCATCCGGAGTTCCTGGTATGTACTGGCAAGAAAAAAGTCCTTCATCCAATGGTTATTAATATTAAGACTATTTAATGTCTCAATCGTAGTGCACAAGGATTGTAGTTCGGACCAAGCACTCCAATTCCAAGGATAACTGTTTACAGACTCAACAAGAACAGTCCTCGCAAGATTCTCACTGCCTTTCTCCTTAAGGACAAGGCCATACACGTAAAGACAAAAGGAGTCTATTGTTCCATTTTTGCGAAGTGTAGACAACTCCCTCTCGAGAGAAACATTTTCTTTATTCACAGCGTCACTCTTGCCTAAGGGCCCCTCCAATTCTATCATCTCTTCTTCTTTTCGCTTTTCCCCAGCCTTTGTAAACCAAAAGAAATGAGGAGAGATAAGTTTGCCTTACCAAATAATATATTGCTAGTATTTCGATAATTTCAATGATTATTTATTTATGCTGCAATGAAGTTATTACAAAGCGAGCGCACATCTAATGCAAATTAGATAAAAATCCAATGTGCATACAGCAGTGTAAGACAAACTTGAGAAAAGGGTGAAAATGTCAAGTCTCCTAACTCGATATGTTAGGACTAAGAAGTTCAAATGATAAACTGGTCCAAATCAAAACTCAAAAGAAAAATTATTCCGCCACATTCTCTATCCCTTATTCTCTTGTACAAAAAAATAAAATAATAATAATAATAATAATAATAATCAATGAGCATAAGGAGTAAACACGGTACCTTTCACGTCACACGGATGAGGAACATGTTAATATAGATTTCAAAGAATGCCCTTCTGTAGTGACATTAGCAGTGTGATGGATGGAGAAAAACCAAGAAGAGGAAGTAATCATTAAGAAAGAAAACGGTTGACTGGTGATCGATGGAAAGAGGTTGTGATGCATTTAGAGGTTGGGAGGAGGGTGGGATGACCAGTGTTGGAGGGAAGATGAAAAGGATACAGGTTTTAAAGAATGCCCTTTTACTTGGTCCAACCCAAAGTGCTTATAAGAACTTTTAAAAAAAGCAGATTATACAATTAATGCTTAAAAGAAATTTTGGTGTGTTCAGTAAATTGGAAAAGAAAGTGCTTATAAGCCAGATATATACAGTGCTTATGAGGCAAATCTCTAGGTCTTATTTTGGGATTATAGGCAACTTCTGAAATATTTTATGCAGCAGACCCAAACCTTTTTGGGAGATGCTAGAGGTACTAACCCATCTACTACATGGGTTACTACATCGCCAAGTGGCGCCCCCCTATTGGAGGGGTGCCGGCCGTTGGAAAATGAGTTGACAATAAAGGCATCCTATTTTCATCTCATATTAGTACACATAGAATAATCCAACCTTTTTTAAGGCTAAATGTGCTTATAAGAAGGTTTTCCTTGCATGCCTGAAATCCCAAACAGACTTTAACTCCATTAGGCAGATATTCTCTTCCTTTGCAGTATGATTTTTTCAAAGTTACGAGCTATATGTGCTCTAATCAACTGGTATCTGCTTGTTTTTTGTAAACCTTGAAATCTTGAGATGTTTAGCACTTGATCTTTCATGCCCAGATCTTTATCATTCAAACTGTTCTTAATCTCTTCAGACAAGACTTTCCATGACATATTATGAACTTACTGAGAAAAATAAATTACTATATAGGAATACATTGTTTTATCAGAAGAAATGTTTGTTTCACAAACTACCAGAAGAGTTGATAAATTTTCTCAAAAATAATTATATACTTATCTTTGTATGTAATTTTCACCGCTCTTGGCGATGCAGTGTACTAAAGAATATTTCGAAAGATGACTCTTTCAGTATTTTCACTCTCACTCCCACTTCATGACCGAGGTATCCTAGTTTAAAACTCCCTCACTAAGATGCTAGCTTTCTCATGTTTGGTTAAATTACAAAGCCTTTTAAAGCATGTTTGGTATGTATGACTGGGGTAGTACAAGATATTCTTCAAATTGTCTAGTTCAATAATTCACATTACCAAACATGTCATCTCTGTTGCACAAACACTTCAACTAGGGTAGCATATCCATATCTGACACGTGTCGAATACCGACATTGCTCGGTCACTCTACATGATCATTTTTTTATTAAAATTATTACATATTTTTAACTCAAAGTCATTATTAAATAATATATAGGTACTCATATTCAAAAGATTTCAACGCGAAAAATTAATAAAAAGTAAAACTAAATTGATGCTATACCCTTGTTTGGTCTCCATTATTTTAAAAAATACATTTTTCACTTTTCTAATTTTAACCGCACACTCTTGAATAAGATAATATTACACGCAAATCCAAAATTTTTCCTTTTTTTTTAAGAGTGTGTTTGGTGCACATTAAAATGAGANTCTGTTTGTACCACATTATTTTGGAAGAATGTATTTTGGAATAGTAGATTAATGGAGAATGATTGGTTTAAAAAGAAAGAAAAGTTATTGATGTGATGGAAAATATTATTTTATTGAAAAATGTGTGGTTGAAAATAAATAGAAGAATGAGAATGAAAAAAATAATGTGGGACAAACAGAGGCTAACTATACATTTTCCATCAAAATACTATTCCAAAATACATTTTGGGCAAAAAATGGGGCTCAAACAGATATAAATAAAAAATTTGAAATAATTTAATCAACGTGTTTGTAACATGTCGTGCTACTTTTTTGAAAAATCATGTGTCGATGTCATCGACACGTGTCCGTATCGGAGTATCGTAACATGCCATTAGAGAATAAGAATTGCTTCCTTTCATGGCTTACTTCTTTCTAATAGAAGCACTTTTATCACGTTTATGTCGAAAATGTGTCCATATTTGTGTTTGAGATTTTAATTCGATAGAGGAAAATGGATTCAGAAAAACTCTTAAGACACAGATTCAGCAACAGATCAACAAATAGATATGTTTCTCCAATTCCTTATTGGATTTGGATCACGGCACTTGGTAGAATTCAGATCTAACCTGAATTTGGCTGCAAAGGGAAATATTTGTTGAAGGCCTTAAGATTTTCAGTAGAAGAACATCAGCCAATGAATGCAAAACCAGTGAAGAAATTCCCAAATTTACGAACTTTTTGTTTGAGTAAGATGTATTAATTAATATCCTGGCAACCAAAACTTGAGTTATGTATCTTTTCTCAAGTCCATGACATACGAATATCTAAACTTTGTCTTAAAGCACCTTATCTAACAAACTAGGTTATCAACATTGACTGTTTTTACACATTACTTGTGAGAGAGTTCTTCATTTCAAACTCAAGTACAAAAAATAGTAAAATTTATTAAACATCTTTATAGCATCTTCAGTTCCTCAAATCCATCCTAGATAATCCAAAAGCCTCTCTAAAAATCTTGACTTGCCTCTAAAGCATGATATTGTGCAGATCTCTACTAAATTTGGAGAGGCTTAGGCTACCTACCCTACTGCCCCAACACCCAATTGAAGTGAGAACTAATAAATTCACCAAATCACTTGCAAATGAATAAATCCCACATAGAAATAAGCATTTATCAATATAAAGCCACTAAAGTTATAAATTATATAAATGTCTAAAACCTAAAAATGAATCATTATAAAAGCAATGTAGCCGAGATTTGTGGAGACAACTAACCAAATAAAGGGCGTAACAGCGTAGGAATACAGCTTTCTTGCTTATCTGGTCCCGGAGCACATGGGCCGCCCGGCGGTATTCTCTACAGTCAAAGTAAGACTTTGCTAGCAAATAAAAATCGTTATCAATGGCACCATAATCATACTCCTCTACCCCCGCCATCAACGGTGTGGACACATAGGACACCCCAGCTGAAGGGGTGGCGGATGAGTCGCCGGAGGCGGCAGTTCGAAACCGGCGGCGGATGCTGGAGCTTCCACGCTGGAACCGAGTGTGCGAAGGGGTGTGCTTCGCGGGGTCTTGCTCTATCCCCATCAATTGCTCCGCTGCCCTTCAAAATTGAAACTTGAAAATTAAAAAGGGAATCTTTGGATGTTTAATGGGGATATTCTGATTGCAGAAAAAATGGGTTCTTCAAAAGGGGTTTAGGGTTTACCATTTGGACGCAGAGTAGAGACAGCGGTCGCTGAGTCGTCGTACGGCGGAACGAAGTTCGGTTCTGCAGGTTTCTTTAGACGCCATTGTTATGTGGGATCCTCTTTTACCCTTTTCTTCTCTCTTTATTGTTGCTATTGTAGCTTAACATCACACAGAATTTTTGTGCTGCTGTTGTGAAACGTTTTCCGCGTAAAATTGTTGCAGAACAGTGACGAGCTTTACTCACAGTAACAGATCAATTTGATTTTTGGGGGCGCGGCGGCGAGTGGGTAGGGCGTGTAACATGTTTGGAATACGTTTATAATTGGTAAATTATAAGTAGACAAAAAAAAAATGGCATATAAGCATAGTTATCAGACTCGACCCGAACAATCTACTAGATTTCGGGTTACTGATTGAACCTGTGGGTCAATGGTCGGACCGATTGGTCATTACATAAAAATTTATAAAAAATATATAAAAATCTTTTTAGGCAAAATTATGAGCTTGTTTGGTTTAGATTTTTTGGAAGAAGAATTGATTTTGAATTGTGATATGATGGGAAATGTGTTGTTGAAAAAGAAGAAAAAAGTATTGATGTGATATAAAATATTATTTTATTGAAGAATGTGTGGTTGAAAAATGAGAATTGGTTTACTGTAGAATTGTAAAATCCAAACCAAACAGGTATATTTTCTAAATTATTTTCAATAATTATTTAGTGTTTGTNATTTCTTCACCACACATTCACACAATAAAATATTCTACACACAAACCAATAAATTTTCTTTAAATTTTAACCACACATTCTCCAAAAAATACTATTCAAAACTCCATTCTTTCTCCCATAATGGGAGACACATAGGGGCTTAGTTCGATAAAATAAAGTAAAATATGTTATCCAAATTTTATAAAAATACTTTTGAAAAACATATATATGATTTATTGTGTACATATAACTTATTGTACATAAAAAATATTGAAGTTCCCTACAACTCCAATGGTAAGGAACTAATTGTTTTACTTAAAGGTCACAGGTTCAATTCATTGGACTCCCAAAATTTTAAAAAACAATTTTGAAAATCGGTAAATCGACCGAGTTAACTCATTCAAAACCACCGATTAACTCGGTCAAAGCCGATTTTTGACCGAGTCATATGCATTTCTATTAAATTAATCTACCTGGCTCGGGCAAGAGTCCGAGTCACTGGTTTTCCGACCCGACCAACCAGTCCGGGCCGAATTTTATGACTATGCATATAAGTGTTAGTATTTGTGGATTTCAAAAAATATTGCGAATAAGAGCGATTTAGCTCATGCTTGAGCTACATTATTTTTCTCATTCTCATTCTTCTACACATTTTCAAACACACATTTTTCAATAAAATAATATTTTTCATCACATCAATAACTTTTTCTTCATTTTCAACCACGTACTCCCTATCACATCAACAGTAAAAATGCATTCTTACTTCCAAAATGTGTATCAAACAAGCTCTTAACATCGTATCGCCTTATCCTAATGGGAGTCAGCGTGTGTGCCACGTAGGATATTGCATTATGTACTTTTATGTGAAAGTAATTTTTGAAAAACTCATCGTTTTGGAGAATTGTGATTTAAAAAGTGAAGAAAAATTATGCGAAATGAGGGTGTTTGTGCACTATTTTTTGCTCATTATTAGAAGAACTATAGTCGTTGCAAAATGAAAATTGCTAGATAAAAGTCAAAATAAAATAAAAATAAATAAAAAAATAAAAAAGAGGTTAAGTGGGACCTATAAACGGTAACATTTCTTCTAAAAATGAAGTAAAAATGGAAAACAAACACGCCCGCTTCTTTTTTGGCAAATGCTCAATCATAATCACAAAAGGGCTTTTAAACATATCATGCATAATATTGATCTATATCCTCGCATTTAAGACGGAGACTCTTCTTGAAGCATAACAATTGCGAGCTCTAGCATAATTGCTTCAAGCACATTTTGTATACATTTTTTACCTAAAAGAATTACATTTGAGACTACACATGAATCTTTAACTTCGAATTTTCAAAATACTTATTTTCAATCATACATTGTCAAAAAGTTATTTTTCATATTTTTCCGTATTTATTCAATACTTTTAAATTACATATTTTTTTCAAAAAATAAAAATTACTTTTTAAATAATCTCTCACATGCTAAGAGCCTGTTTGGGAGAGCTCAAAATTTAATTAAGATTGAAAATATAGCCGTCATTGGGTTTCACTCGTTTAATAAAAGTCAACAATAACGACTAATTTTTCAATTTTAATCTCTACCGAACACAATCTAATTAAAAAGTAATTATAATTAGTAATTAAATTAGCTAAAAAAGCAAATCATGTCACATGATTTACATATTCATCATAAGATTCCCTGCAATTTGGCACCCTCATCCGAATTTCCATCCCTACCCTTCACTCAAACACCCTTCTCGTATCTACCAAGGTTAAAAACGTAAGTTCATACACGACAGGCGCGTCTTCCCAGATTAAACAGAATTTTATTAATTTTTTATCCCGCCATTGCATGGCTAAATTCAAACTTTCAAAATCCCTCCCAATCAAATTTCCGAAACCCTAATCCCCGCCAAGTCAACAACCAAACTCAACGGTCCCCTCTCTCTATTATTTATATACTGCTATATATATACGCATTGCGTAAAGATTTTTCTGTTCTTGGGATTTTTTTTCCTTCAAAACCTCAAATACTCGTGAAGAAACAGTAGAATTTCGCTTCTCTGTACTCTGTGTGTGTGTGTGTGTGTCTGTGGTTGGTGAGTGGGTAGGTGAGCGTAGGTGTATAGAGTTGAAACTTGAAAGAAATGGCTTTACCTAGTGCGGATATGTCGAGTGAATCTGGATTGAAATACACGCCGTATTGCCGGAAGCAGAAATCACTTGGTCTACTATGCTCCAAGTAACTTTAGTTGGGAACCCGTTTTTTTGTAATTGAGTATGTGTATCTGTATGCAGATGTATGAATGTTTACTGTTTGATTATGCAGTTTCTTGAGCTTGTACAATCGGGACGGTGTGGAAACAATTGGACTTGATGATGCAGCCTCTCGATTAGGTAGTCATTTGGGAATTCTTTAGTATTCCGTGAGTTTGAAGATTATATCTAAAAATTTTAATTTTTCATTATCTTTTTAGGGGTGGAAAGGCGGCGGATCTATGATATTGTAAATGTTTTGGAAAGCGTTGGTGTAAGAATTTCTAATTTTTAAAACTTCTTTAATATGTAGAATAATTAGTATTTTTCGTTTTCTGAAACTTATTTAATAGATTGAATTAGAATAAATATAAATTTTGAATTTGGCCATTTCAGATTCTTGCTAGAAAGGCGAAAAATCGATATACTTGGAAGGGTTTTCGAGCAATTCCTAAGGCTTTGCAGGATCTAAAAGTAATATTTCGTTTTCACCCTCAATTCCTTCTAAAAGTAAAATGAAATTGAATTTATTGTATTTTGATCAGTGAAGAACGGTGATTTATATTTTGTCATGTTTAATGCTGTTATAGAACGAAGGTTTAAAGGAGAATTGCCATGGAGCTGATGGGAATTGCTCTGAGAAAGTAAGTAGCCATATCTTGTTCTCTTTACTAGAAGTAGTCACTAACAAGTTCGATAAAATCGTACATCCCCATCCAATCAAGAACTTATATTTGCCCTACAGATTCATGGACACTTTAGAATAAAAACTCTGTATTTCTTAGATCCAAGAGCAGATAAAAAATGGATTTGGTTTTATGGGGTTTTCACTGCTGAAGTAATTCCTCATCTTATCGAGTATATGACGTCGTCATCCAGCATAAGAAAATATTTTCTTCACAAAAACTAATGAGCAAAACTAAGTCAAAGAGCATGCCGATTCATTAAACAAACAGCTTTTACCACGTGTTTGTTTGCCACCGGTTAATCCACACACTTTAATCTACACAATTTGACGAACAGCAAAACTAATAGTTCCTTCCCAACAAATTCACAGCTTTTGCACTTATAATTGACCCTTACAGTGTTTGAAACAAACGATCTCCTCTTGTATGGCACTTTTATCATGTGTATATAGGATTTCTTTGGCAGCTGGGTGGTCATGAAGTAGCGTCTATCCTTGTAGCTCTTGGGATGGCTTTCTATTAGCTAATTGTACGGACTTTGAGTTGGGGCGACCTCTGCAGTCATCATTGATTCACTTTGAGATAATTTGCTTCAGCATATTGAACTTGATTTTTAATATTCTACTATCTGGTTCTGTTTTCTGTGTAGGCTTTTCACTTTTATAGAACAGCAGAGTTGAAATAATGAATTGTAAAGAAACAATGCTAAAATTCTGCGTGTACCATAGCATTGTTGCAAGAAACCTCATTTTTTATGTTGCTTTTTCTTTCAGGTTTCAGATGATGACGAAGATGAAACCTACTCAGATACGAACAATTTAAGTCAGAATGACAAATCAAACCCCAATTCTTTTTCTAAACACTCAGTGCCAAAAAAATCTGGTATTAAATACGGAAATCTTTCAGGGGCATGCTTGCTTCTTATGACATTTTATCTTAGACATTTTTGCACTTATTTCTAGAATTTTATTTTTAATTCTAGGCGACAATAGAAAGGAGAAGTCTCTGGGGCTTCTTACACAGAATTTTGTTAAGCTCTTCCTTTGCACTGATGTAAGTTTTATCTCCAGATTTATCAGTCTTCTTTGATTCATACGAGTTTCTGATCCTCACCATATGGTCTCATTTTCACTACCCCTCTAGATGGAATTGATTTCTCTTGATGATGCTGCAAAGCTGTTGCTTGGGGATGGAAAGCACACTTCAATGACTACTAGAAGTAATTTACCTTTCATCTTCCTTGCAATGATCTTACTAATATAATAATTAATAGATACTCAGGGAACCTTTTGATTAACAGTATTTTTCTATAATTATGCAGCAAAAGTTAGAAGGCTGTATGACATTGCCAATGTCCTGTCATCCATGAAATTTATTGAAAAGGTGATCCATCTTGTTAACTCTTCTGCTAAATCTGCTGCAATTAACATCCCGGAGTACTAAGTTAACTATATCAACATTTATGCAGGGGGTGATAAAATATAAAAATACAAATTGATAGGACAAATAAAAAAGTACTAAAATGTGTCTGGGATATGTGCAGATTCATCACCCAGAAACAAGGAAACCTGCTTTCAGATGGTTGGGGCTACAAGAAAATGGACCTTCTAACGAGTCCAAGAAAAGGGTATTTGGGACTGACCTTACAAATTCCTCGTTAAAGAGGTGTAAGGTGGATGGCAATACTGAACTGCAGCTGCAAAAGGAAGTTAAACAACAAAGTTCAGATAATGAGGTCGACACATCAAGAACAAGTTCAAAGAGTTTTCAGTTTGGTCCTTTTGCACCTGTAAATGTGCCCAAGGTTGAAGCTTCAGTTAATGGCAAACCAAAACAAGTTATTGATTGGGAAAGTTTAGCCTCTACTTATCGGCCTCAGTATCATAATCAAGGTATCTTTTAATTCTGCATAGAATAAATTTCAATAAGTAATGTTACTGCTAATCAAATGATAGCCATTCTAGATGTTGCACTAGCACTGATATAACTATAACTAGGACAATCATATAATATCTTCATGCTGTTATGCTTTCGCTTCTTACAGCAGACTGCCTTTTTAGTCAACAAAATGGACACTTCCTTTCTTAAATAGATAATGACTCTACACAACTTATTCAAAAAAGAAGCTCCATATGATCAATGGATTCGGTCAGCATTAACCAATCTCTTTACTTTTCTAATTTTAATTAATTACCAGTAATTAAGAGTTTCAACTGTTTACAATGCATGGATCTTTACCTTCTTTATCTGTTTCACAGCCCTTTTCTAAGCTAGTCGAGTTTTATCTGCTATTACAGTAATCAGTCTAAGCATTGTGCATAAAGCCATCGGGTTGTCTTATTGCCTAAACAAGCAACTAACCACGAAAACATTGACAAAGGCTTTTACAACATTACTTAGATCTTTCCTTGAATATGCTGCAAAGGTTACTGCTAATAGAGTTGCATTTGTTTATGATATTACAGCTTTGCGGGATCTCTTCTCACACTATGTGGAAGCATGGAAATCGTGGTACTCTGAAGTTGCAGGGAAGAAGCCAATACAACTAATGTCCTAACAATTTGGTGGTTTACAGGAGCATTGATGTATACTTAATGATCTAATCTCGAATGCATATTCTCATTGCACAGAGTCGAGCAGGATATCCTTGTAGGAAGCGATCATCTCTAATATTTAGGGCTGGATCTCAAAGTTGGTATTCTGTTTACAGGTTACATACTGTCATCTTAGTTGTTTTTCATTATTTCAGAATCAATGTACATTTAATTCGAGGTTCATACCATTAGTTTTCTTCAATATGATTTGATTTCTTTAATATAATCATGTTTCGGCTTTTCATATAGGATGCTTATTGTCAACTGTAGGATCGGTTCTTTGTCATGGATTAACAGTGCATATTGGAGCAGTTTTTGCAAAATGAATAGCCCAAATACTGTTCATTTATTCAACTGGAAAGTAAGGAAATTACATAAATTACAATGAATAGCCTAATTATTGTTTAGATGGAGAAAATTTATTGTTTTAGAAAATTATTAATTTATTGGTTAATTACATAAATCTATTTTTAGTGAACGTTACAAAAAGTGTGATGAACGTTGAGTATTTCTTGAATTATTCTAATGAAAATTATACAATAATGAAATGGTCGAATGTCAAAAGATATTATTCAAGAGGTATTAAAAATGTCTATCAAGGATGATTGTGATTTAGATAGCAGTGTGTTTTACTACCATTTCTCAAAAATGAGTTTTTACAGCATCGTAAATTTTAAGTAATTAATTTCTACATAATGTAGAAAAAACTCATATAAGATATGGTATATGCATTGCAAAAAAATTACAGATAATGTTAAGTATGATTCGGTATAAAGAAAAAGTTAACTTCAGATGCATATTTTTCGAAGAAATTAGAATTGAAAAAAATAATAGTAGTCTGAAAAAAAAGGAATTAATATATATTCTAAAATTTTAAGTATTTAACTAATTATTATTTATATTTTTATTGGGTTCTAAAGTATTTTAAAAAATTATTACTTAATTCATTTTCCGAGATTATTAATGTACTTATTGGTCTATCCCTAATAATTAATTCCTTTTTGTTTCTTCTCGCTTAATAAAGGGAGTATCATATTTAAACACATTTTGGGGAAAAAAAATTACTTAGGGTCCGTTTGATAGAAATGTGGAAAATGAGTGAAAAGAAAATGTTTTACAGGGAAAAGACTTTTTCCTAGAAATTATTTTGCTGGAAANTTCATTTTTTATAAAAATTGTTCATGAAAGTGATAATGTTTTCTACCATTGGGTCTAGAATTTGTTCCAATTGCCCAAAAAAAAAAAAAAACCATACCGAATATCATTTGTTTGACTTTGTTTTGTATGAAAATTATCAATAAAAGTGAAACTTTTTTTTACCATTGTGTTTAGAATTTTTTCTAATTGCAAAAAATAAAAATAAATAAATAAATGAAAAGTTGGAAAAACATTTTCCTTGAAAATTTTTGTCTATGAAACACTATAAAAGTTGGATTTTTCATTTTCCATGAAAAATGTGATCTATCAAATAGACCCTTAGCTAAAGAATCTTGAAAAAAAAAAAAAAATTAGGGCGTGTTCGGTAGAGATTAAAATTGAAAAACTACATCTTATTGTTGACTTTTATTAGACAAGTGAATTCAATAACGACTATATTTTTAATTTTAATTGGATTTTAAACCATACTGAACAAGCCCTTTCAAAGAAAGTGCGCAAGTAATTTTCAATTAAAATTAACTTCCAAATGTATCCACCCATAATGTACTTAAGAATCGAAAAAGTGACTTATCAAGATACTTCAGCTAGCACTAAGGGATGCTCATTAATTTGCAAATTAATATTAGAGGTACCAAACATTTAAAAATGTCTCGGTTGGAATCTATCCATATGATAGTTAGTTGACCATTAAAAAAATTGACATCTTTTGACTAATTTAGAAGGGGGTGAAATGGCACTTTATATTATTCTACATAAAATAATATTATAGTAATTAAATAAAAAAGAAGAAATTGGAAGAACACCGTTCTTCCGCCCCGCCCTACCCCTATTCAGAAACTCCGATGAGTGTAATTCTTCGGCCACTCTTCCAACCAACTTCAACTGATGATTTCTCCTTCTTAGTAGAAGCATTGTTGTCATTTTTATCATCAAACTTCCATCTGAGTAAAGGGGTCTCGGGTCGGCTGCTTCGTTTCCCAGATGGAGCCCCGGTTTACCTCTTCAAACGAACTCCGATCCTTGGAGTCTTAGTCTTCTGATGAGGCGGTTTGCATGGTATAGTGGGCTTGAAAGAAAGATCCAATTTTAGTGAAGAGTTTGAAGGTACTTTCAGAAAATGGGTTTCTTGGAATTTGCCTTTTTCTTTGGTTATCTTCATTGTTTTTGCAGCTTAGAATCCGTCATTACACCCAAGTTTTACTTATCTGTGTGTGAACCGTCAAGAGTGTTCTTGGGTTTGAGGTGAGGGCGGGGCTAGGGAAGAAGAACAGTGTTCTTCCATTTTTTTTTTAATTACTATAATATTATTTTATGTAGAAGAATATAAAAGTACCAATTTATCCTTTTTAAATTAGTCAAAAGAGGTCAAAAAAAATTTTAATAGTCAACTAATAATCAAATGGATGGATTACATTCATCTTGACTCCAACGACATTTTTAAAGATTTGGTACCTCTAGTGGTACAAATGAAAGGTTTGGACAAAGTCTGCATAAATGTAAAATGTTTGATACCGTGACTACAATTTTCCCTTTATACAATGTTTTTTTGAAAAGCAAATTGAGTGGTAGGCCACAACGATCTTCTAATTTTATTTGTTCTCATTTAGTGATGGTAATTGGGCGAGTTCAGGGCGGGGCATTTATAATCCAAAGCAAATAATACTTAAAATAGCTACATTCTTTCAAAATAATGTGACTCAAACACACTCTTAATACATAATATTAGAAGTAATTGAACAATACAATAAAGAAAATTTAAGTTTCTTATGTCATATTCCATCCAATTTTTGCATTCTAATCAAAGCAATTAGTAATAAAAGAAGAAAATAAGGGCAAAAGCTATCGTAGCTGCACAACCAGTCTACACAATATCTAGCTTTATGAAACTAGATTTTGTTTCGCAACTTGAGTTGGTACCCAAAAATTCGAAAGCAAAAGATATCTATCACAAAGCCCCATAACGATTTAACAAACTTTTAAACCCCACTTGGCATAACGAACAATTACAATGTATATAGCCTTAAAAAGGTGCAACATTATTAACTATTATACAAAATATTAGAACAATACACACACAGAAAAGCATAATAGTTTTGTGTTCCACTTCCAATCTCAACAGCGCAAATGAATTCAAAAGCTCCACGAATTTTTTATCTTAAAAGCATATTCCAAATTATTGTTCCAACTATTGCATGGTCAACTGAGATATTCCTTCCCCTCGAAAAAAATCAATTTCGACTATAATTCTATCTATATTTCTTCATAACCAGTCCCAAACTCGAGCACAAAACGATGATTGACATAGTTGACCTCAAATTTATTGGTATTGGACACGTTGCTCGTGTTTTCACGAGAGCTAGTCATAGAGGCTATGAAGTTAGTAAGGTACACCCAATTCTTTCACTATTTAAAACAGAAGTCCATTTAAAAAAATTGAGTGAGGGGGAGGGGCCAAATATTCAGTGGCGTTTAGGAGGATAAAAACGACAAATGTACCAACAAGGGCTGATGTAGAGATGAATAATGTCTACCCTTTTTTTATGCAACCATTGAAAGGCATCATAATAATCTCTACTACCAGAAGTGGAAAGTGTACAAATAATTAGTAATTCATATTTTTCAATTTCAAGGGTCCCAATTAATTAGAAAAAAAAAATTGAAATTTCTATTTTAGTAACATGTACAAAAGTTTATACACTTCATGGACTTGTTCACCGAACTAGTTTGTACAACACAAACGAACAAAATTTTAGTTTCTTTTTGTTACTTTAGAATCAAGTATATTGTTCAAGATACAAAACAAATTCATGTATGGTGAAACCCTTTTGAAAGTATGAATAGTATGAGTGAACTGAACAAACTTGATTAGAATGAAATTTTGATGACAAATGGAACAATTAACATGACCACCCCACCCCACCCCACCCCACCCATAAACCCCAATATTGAGCCTACAGCTGGGATGATCTACCATTCCCACATATCAAACTATGAACTCCCTTTGCTAGCTCCTCTATGTCTATATATATCCATCTCTCCTCCCCTCCCCTCCATGTTTTTTTCTCAAAGAAAAATGAGGCCATATGATAAAACTTGTAGTGCAAGCAATGATTTGCAGCCACCGTGGACACCACCCCAACACTACCTTGTCAATGCACACCACCAGTGCTTAGCGACTCTCAAGGGGCAGAACTCCTACACGACATCTCTCGTTCTTTTGGGAAAATTTCTATTGAGTGGCTCTTCTAATAAGGAAATCCGGTTATGGAAATGCAACACGTTGAGCCCCATGAACGATTACGGAAGTTTCACTAATAAAAATATGGTTGTGGCAGGAAAGGGTGCAGTGAAGGCTCTTGTGATTTTAGCCGATAAAATCATTAGTGCTCATCAAGATCACAAAATTCGAGTATGGAAAATCGATAACATGGATAACGATGAGCAGAAGTTTACACAGTTGGCCACGCTTCCAATGTTCAGTGACCGAGCTCTCAAACTGTTGGTACCAAAGAACCATGTTCAAGTTCGACGCCACAAGAAATGCACGTGGGTTCATCATGTTGACACAGTCTCAGCACTGGCCTTGTCAAATGATGAATCCTTGCTCTATTCAGTTTCTTGGGACCGGACTCTCAAGATATGGAGGACAACCGATTTCAAATGCTTGGAATCAGTTGCCAATGCACATCATGATGCAATAAATGCCATTGTGTTAGCCAGCGATGGACATGTTTACACAGGATCATCTGACAAGAAAATCAAAGTATGGAAGCAAAGCTCGGAAAAAAAGAAGCATGTCTTAGTTGCTACCCTGGAGAAGCACAATTCTGGGGTTAATGCAGTGGCACTAAGCAGAGACGGCTTGACGATGTATTCTGGAGCACGTGACCAGTCAATAGTGGTTTGGATGAAGGTGGATTGCGGCAGTGGCAGCAGCATGATGGCAGTGGGGATGCTCCAGGGACACACCGAATCCGTATTGTGTTTGGCCACTATATCAGATTTGGTGTGCAGTGGTTCAGCAGATAAAACTGTGAGAATTTGGAGAGGGATTGGGAAATCCTATTCTTGCTTGGCCATTTTAGAAGGACATAGAGGACCGGTGAAGTGCATCACTGTAGCATTAGATTATTCCAATCCATCAGATACAAAACCAAACTATCTCCTATACAGTGCTGGCCTGGACTGTGACATTAAAGTTTGGCAGATTAATCTTCTACCCCTCTTCTAACGCATTCAAATCCCACATTCTATTTTTGTAGTTCTATATATTCTTATAAAAGAGGCCTCTGTGACGAGACTCAGGTTGAAATCTTACGTTTCATTCAATATTAAGTGAACCCTTTCCAAATTAGAATAGGCACTCTCTCTTCTACTTTTCTTGTTTCCTTCTTCTTCATGTGCTTGCAGCTTTTACATCATTACAAAATTTTGTTCGTCTATTTTCGTAACTTGTACGGGAAAGTTCACTCGAGTTCTATAAAAAAAAAAAAATCCTTCTCTCGACTAATCTTCATACAGTTACAACTATGCACGTAAATAGCAGCTAAAACTTACTGAAACAAAAGGCAAAGATGGTAATATAGGTGAGACTTTTGAAACAGAAGGCAAATATAACAATAATCTTTCACAATATATTAAAAGAATACGCGCGACATTTCCCTGAAATTTTCTGAAAGAAAACATAAGTTCGCCAATTATTGCACAATTTGAAAATCCAGTACTATATGTAGAGCTGTTTTCTGAAAATCAAAAATAGTAATAGTCAAGTAGATAAAAGAAGACCAAAAACTAATCAAGTATTAAATGTCATGTCACTACTGTCAGGAAGCCCTACTGGTTATCTTAATAAGTTAAAGGAGACAAGTCATTTCCAGTAGAGAAAAAAATATAATTCAGCATAACCAGAAACCTACTTCCTAAAGTAGTTTTCAATAATGCATTCTTTTTTGGTGAAAAGGGCGTACAGCCTTGCAAGTTGTACACTCCATGATGCAAAAAACTTCTAACAATAAGTTGTCCCAGCTGAAAAAGTATATACGGGCGGGGTAATGGACCTAATTAGAGATGGGCTCATAGACAATCACATTAAGAGGGAAAGAAGTATGGTCACCGTTGAATCAAGGATTCAAACCTAGAAGGATTCCAAATTTACGGATTGGATAACAAAAGGATTTAAGATTTAGATTTACTTGTAAGTTATTTAAGCTTATAGAGAAAAACTTCAAATCGCTCCAGTTATGAGAGAATTACAAAATCAATGGTCACTAATAATGCTTGACGGACTTGGTATGAAACCACATAAGAATCGATATTATTCAATCAAGCTTGATAGTCTATTATAGTTTTGAATATCAAGCTTCTATATCCAAGAAAATGGAACCAAAATATGTTGCAAAATAAACCTATCCAAGATCAAGAAAATGAAACGCATACCTATTTTTTGATTTTTATTGTGATATAAAGATATGTAAATATTTCAAAACACTTTATATGAGGCAACATTGTTTTTCAGTAAGAAGTAATTAAAATATTTGGCCCATATAAAAGGGCATACCTAATTCACAACGTCCCACCACTCAGGTTTGTAGAGGGAAGAGTTAGGTATCCGTACTACCCTGCAAGTAGAAATATCATTCCCACGACTCAAACTATGACCTCCAGATTGAGTCTAATTAATTCATCCAATCCATCCATTCTTTAAACAAAAAGAATAAAACGTGTGTATGCTGTATGTGCGCATGAAAATGATAAGAGGGAGTGGGAGAAGATGGAGAATTGGGAAAAAGTAGAGCAACTAAAGGACAAAGCTATTAGCTTATCAATTACATTGTTTGTTTCCCACTAAAATTACAGGGGCAGATTTGAGTTGTACATGCATAAAACTGATGACAATAGATAAGGAAAAAAAAAAGACTAAAACATACAAAAGTATATTAATTGAGAATCTATTTTACAGCGGTAATTTTGATGGAGTACCTGGAGCACGAGGATATTTCTTCGGGGTGGAACCATCTTTTAGACATATAACTGCTGTTCTTTGACCATATTTGCTGTGTGATTCCACTGGTATTAAAACAACAGGAAACAATTAATTACACAGGTTACTTCAGCAGTGCAGGCTTTGTTTACATATGAATGAGTCAGGTAGATTGAGGTGCCAACCAAGTCTCTAGATGTAGGAACCTAACTGTGACTTAGTGCAGTTAATACATTTTAATGAACAAATATAAAGAGCAGTCATATCAAAATGAAGCTCGCTACAAATGTCTTAGATTTCCTTTGGCTATCATGAGATTCCAGGGAGAGAACACACTTTCAGAATGGTAAGAAGTTTGTCTACCTACTTGTGTTAATTCTGATATCAACATATTAAGTGAGAGAAAAAAATTCATTTCTGAACATCAAATATGGCTAATTCAAGATAAAACAGTAGGGAACTGATGAAACATCAAACAAATTCCCACTGCTGATATTTTAGTTTATTACTGGTCGCATTGAAGACAAATAATCCAAAAATTAGATCGATAGCCACATACCAGAACACGTTTGCAAAAGAGAAGCACCCATCAAACGGATAGCTCTTTCAGCTCTTGCAACTTCCTCCTAGAACATTGTTTAAAGAGAAATTTATTATCTGAAATATCTGCAAGATACACCTACATACACGCCCCTATATGTATACGTCTATACACAGACACAAATCCAACATATATGTGTGCTCACACATAACCGTGTGAAAACAAACATTTGCCACCCAAATACACAAATATGTGCAAAATGGTTGAAGAAAGAAAACAAATAGAACTGCGTATCTACTCATCTACTCATGCAATTGATAATCCATAGAAATTCCATTGATTGCAATAAACCTGGGGATCATGGCCCTTAGCAGCAACAAACAAACCACCCACGCGGACTAGGGGAAGACAGTACTCAGCTGCATACCAAAGAAGAACCAAATGCTCAAATTTACAGAGATTACACGCACATTAGATCATGAAAGAAGTAATAACTTGTGTTTACCTAGAATTCTCATTTCTGCAACTGCTCTAGCAACTGCAACATCAAAGCTCTCTCTGAAGTCATCCTCTTGTCCTAAACACTGTCCTATTCAGATATGTGTGTGCGCGTATAATTTGTTGGATGAAATGAGTAAAACATCCAAAATATATTACAAGTAAAAATCCAATAGAAGAATTTCAGGTATAAACCAATAACAATTCATTTGACAAAAGACATGAATGTATTACTGATAGTAAGAAATAAAGAAATAGCATTATGTTGAGCAAGCAATTGTTTGATAAAAAACCATCACTCGTGCGCATCTAGAAATCTGATATTTCAACTAAAAGGACATAAACCCATAATGAACTTTAAGATATTTTGCAACTATATGACTGTAATAAGAATGCTCTCCGCCTGGCATATATTTTACTCAATACGCCACCTGAGTATTCATTTAAATTGGAAAAAATTATACAGGTGAAAAGACTACTTAACTCCGATTCCAAAACTTATGAGAGCTAAGAACGTACTAAACATCAGTTCCCGTGTCTCCATCAATATATACCAACCCTAGTGTCAAGCCCCTAAGTTGACTTTGGCACATATCTAATTTGAATTCCAGCATTAAGCAAGCTGATCATCCATGCCAACTATCTTAAGAACTGGCAAAGCATAAACTGGATGAGAAAAAAAATACATATTTCATGTTCTGGTGAAAAGATACCTCAGCGCGGTCTCTTACAACTTGAACATTTGGCAAGCCAATGAGGGCAGCCACATTCTCCAAGAAGACACATCGCTTATTCATAGATTCCAATAACGTCACCTTCCAACCTATAATTTCAAGGCAAGACAGAACACTTTTATAGTATTTTTACATTCGCATACAATGGTGCATTGACAATTAGTATTCAAACAAATAACTTATAGACATAAGACATTACAAAAGTTAATCCAATTACCGGGACATGCAATGGCCAGGATTAATCCAGGAAGCCCTGCTCCACTTCCGACATCAACAACACTCATATTTTCTAGAGACTCTCCACAGTGAGAAAGATATGAGCTACGAATAGGATCAATAATTGCCAAAGAATCCTCCACGTGCCTTTCCATCACCTCATTTTCTTCTTTCACCGCAGTAAGATTCATCTTCTAAAGCACCCAACACAGGAAAAAAAAAATAGCATAACTCAATTCTAGTGCAAATTGAACACATGAAAAATGTAGCGTATTACCTGATTCCATTGGAGGAGGGAGTCAATGTAGACATGAATTTGATGTTTTTGGTTCGAGGTTAAGGCATCGAAATGTGTACTGTGAACGCCACCTCCGGCAGAGGAGAGTGCGCGGGTGGCTTTATGGATCGAAATTGGGTTAAATTGAAGAGATGAAGGTCTTGGAGTTGGAAGGTGTTTGATGAATGTTCCCAACGAGAGTGTTGACGGGAGAGTGAAAGCTCGGCTGCCGAGGGAAATTAGCATATTTGGCGCCTTTGCGACGACTGAATCTTGAAATTTTGTTAAATTACAAAATGGTACAAAGTTATAACCTGAAGAATGGGTAGTTTGATTGTAAATGTGTAAAATGGGTGAAAAGAAAATATTTTTAAGGGAATTGAATTGCCTAAAAATTATTTTACTGAGAATTGTAATTAATTGTGTTTGATTAGTATAATTTTACACCTTGTCCGTTTGATTTTGTTTTTCATGAAAATTGTCAATTAAATGGATAAAAAATTTTACAATTGGGGATAAAATTTGTTTAGATTGCCAAAAAAATTTAAAAAAAAATTAAAATTGAAAACTGAAAAAAAAAATTGGTGTTCGTTTGGCTTTTTTTATATGAAAATTGTCAATATAAAGGATAATCTTTTTTACAATTGTTGATAGATTTTGTATCTATTGCCAAAAAAATAAAAGGAAAAAAAATTAAAGTAACATGGAAACCAATTTCCCACCTAAATGGGTGAAAATGTGCACGTGTGGGGGGATGGGGGGAATTTGTTTTCCAAGGAAAAAATTCATGTCAAACAACCATTTTTCATTTTCCATGAAAAAAATGGCTATCAATCATAGCCTTAGAGTAAATAAGAAGGATCAAATGTACACCAAGTTTGACAACTCTTCACAATAGTGGGGGCCCGCTTCTATTGTGAGGGGGATGCATGGTGTACAAATGGCTTTTCCCCAATAAGAAAGGATTTGTCTACACGTACATGGGTCGCCTTCCATGTGAGGAGTGAACACCATTATGTTAAAATTATACACCAGTAGCATTTCGAAATTCATTTGTAGGATGCAAAATATATATTTTACTTGATTTTCTAAAGAAAAGTTATTCGCCAAACATAATTTATTTATTAAATGATGAACGACTAATCATTTAATTTTAATTAATTTTTTGCTATTTTTTCCAACACATCGTTAATTCATGACAATTTATTTTCTATTTTTCGATTAGTTGTAGGTTAAATGAAATGAAGATGATAAATTTTGTATACTTCACAGGAAAATATCATCTTTTAAAAGGAAAAAAAAAAGCATTTAATAAAACATCATAAACTTCTAGTAATTAATTTTTTAAGAATAATAAATTAATATATAGGGTGTGTACCAAGGAGTAAAATATAATATGCAAAATGTAAATTTTTAAAATATGATATGCAAATCGTAAATACAACCTAAATACAGGGTGTCTTTTGTAAATTTGATTGGGCTCCTTTTTATGTTGGTAAGTTTTGTAGGAGAGAATTGCACTACTGTCCACCTAGCAAGTTGCTCCACATATTTTAAAAAGTTAAGGCGCACATTGACCACAAACAATTTTATTTTTACATATATATAGAGGGTGTTTGGTGGGGATTAAAATTAGATTTTTAGTTTATTGTGATAGAAATTTTTGAAATGTGTGGTTGAAAAGTTGTGGGACCCATGAAAGATGTGATTAATATTGATTGTTTGACTTTAATTTAGGTTAAAATCTGATTTTAATCTGCACCAAATAAGGCCATAGTTGCATAATCAGCCTTTAGCAATGAGAACCGTCTACATTTTTGTGAATTCATCATGTGATCCTCACTTGTTCAACTTTATGTAGTTGAGTTTTGTTTTCTCGACTTGGGCAGGGGTCTAAAAATTTAAAGCGAAATAAAATTGCGTGGTTTAAAAAAAAAAAAAAAAAAGTTTTGAGATTACGTGTAACCAGTAAGAAAAACATATAAAATATTTCTAGAAGCTTTACTTTTGAGTTGCAGCTTAATTATTTTATGTCTAGATGCTTTACTTTTGAGTTGTAATATAATTATTTTATTCTGGTATTTTTATTAAAAGAAAGAAGCAACATAAAGTGTTCCTTTGTTTCCATTTAGTACAACCAGATCATTTTTATCCAGGTGACACACACCAACTCAACATAATTTATGCAATCCTATTCATATTATTTGAAGATAATTCCATATTATTCTGTTTTCAATTTAGAATGGATTTTTTTTTTGGAAAAAGTGCAGTTAAAAAGTAGGGAAAATTTATAATCCACGTGCAAAATCAATTTTTTTTCTTTTGGGAAATTATGTGATTGAAAATGGGTTTAGAGAAAAATGAGTTTAAAAGATTTTGGTACATGGTCTAAGTATTGAAAGTGTATACACAATCAATCTCACTACTAGTGTGTACAAACTCTTATCACAATGAAAATAGGTTGCTCTAAGAACTATGATGCTTATGAGGCTCTTCCTCTTCCTTATACAATTGAATTAGCATGCTCCGGTGCTTGAAACAATAGATCTTTTCGCATTTTCTCTCCGCCATTGGCCATCCTAGTTAAATTTTGAGAGAATCGAAGCTATGAAATAAAATAGTTGAGAAATGTTGGAGATTGGATCCATACGAAATACTTTAGGAGTCACTCTCCTTTATATAAGCTTTAACTTTGTTGAAATGGTAATGGGATGGTTTTGTACGGAGGGGATGTGTGTTTCCTTGACATCATTACTATTACGGCACCTCTTCATGTCGTCTATAAGGGCAACATGGTCCACAATCAAACTCAATTAGAACAAAAGGGTTGACTAGTGCAAATATTAGTACTCCTTATCTCTTAGTTTTGGCACACGAGTTAGCCTCGACTACATTGTCAAGTGGAGCGTCTATACTTGACCTAGTCGTAGGTCTATTAATATTTATGAGATTTTTGTGCTTCGCTCCATTTAGTGTGTCATCGTGTTATCAAAGAGATACAACGATTACTTAGAAGGTGTTGGTGGTCTACATATACATAAATTTAATAATTAGTGATTTTACTACTTATAAGTAAATTTTTAGTTATTAATGTATTTTTCTTATAAGTGACTTTTTCAGTATGTTACTTTATTTTAGTTGAAAGTGATTTTTTACTTATTTTTTTAACTCATAAGA
>CAIGRF010084982.1:0-10494 GCA_903798235.1 Fraxinus ornus
TTGTAGTGAATGACAACTACACCTCTGTAGCCCTAGAAATTATTACCATTGTATCCCTAATTCTTACCTATAAATATAGGGTTTTGGTCAGCAATAAAACACGCACAAGTCCATTAACTTCTCTAATTCTCTTCTCTTTTTCTCTCTATTTTACAACAAGAACTTTTATTGCAATTTTAATATAATCCAACATACAAAAATTATGTCCTCGTTATTTTTGTTCACTGATTAATGAAAATGACAAATTAGCCATATGTTGAGAGTTGAGTTGTATTGTTTCACATTTAATAATGAAACAAATTAATTTCTGATCAAATAATTGTAGCCTTTTGATTTTAATTCAAGAGTTTAATCTAACTGGTATTTATCAAGTTGACTAGAGGTGGGTCTTCTACACAAGTTACCTCTTAAATATTTATTATTTTGATTTTTAGTTTCTTTCAGTCAACAGAAAATCTGCCTAATTTTTCTTAAAACTTACTCATGCATAAAAAAATAAAAAAAATGTAAACTTGTCATTTGGAAAAAAAACTAATGATTCTTTATTTAAACAATTAAACAACAATTTAAACTTTATTTCCAACAAATTAAATTAAAGTCAATTATCGTTTTATCCAAGGCTAAACTCGGCCACTCAAACTTGTATTGTCGTTTTCTTTATTTTTATTTTTTTCTTTTCTTTATATGAATCTTGGTAAGTTCGCTAATACTTGCACAAATCAAGATTTAGAAAGATATATTAAAAAAAAAAACTCTATATCAATCTTAATTGTCATATTGTGCTTAAGTGTAGTGATTTAAAATAAAAAAATGATTTTCATTAAGAATGTGTCAAATATCACAGATCAATAGTTATGAACTAATCACAAAAATAGCAGGACAAACATTCAGTTTAAAAAAAAAAAATTCACAAGATTTGTTTACACTCAGTAAACTGCAATATTAAAGCAAGTATATATACAAAATATTTATATGCATTAGAGTTTAAATCAGAATCTTAAAAAAGAATATGTCAAAACACTCAGTTTAAATATTTGGCTGTTTAATCAGACTGTAAATCAGATAAAAAAAAACGTGTTTTTTAATTTTTTACAGTTCAAACAAGATTTATCCAAATACGAAGATAATTGTACATAAAAAGCCAACAAAATTCCAAAAAAGGCACAAGAAACTAGTCACTTCTTGACCCTTCCTTAGACCAAAACCCTAATTCCATCGTATTCTATTATTTCTTTCGGGATAAATTTTTCGTTACTAAAGCTAGGATTCCAAATGACTGAAAAATATTTGTAAAGAGGGTAAATTTTTCGTTACCAAAACTAGGATTCCAAATGAAAATACTCAAGAATACCATAAAGGAAAAAATTTAAAACCCAGACATTAAGTATGCTTGATTTCAATTTTAAGAGAATATGTTTTCAATTTCAAATTTCAAATCTCAAAGAATCATTGTCTCTATCTCTGATAATAATACCATTTAGAGATTTCACGTCACAAAATTGAAGAATATTGTCACAAATCAATAATTATTATCAATGTCAGTAAAACTTCTGCCATGCTGGAGTGAATTCATATCCAGATCATTCAATTTGGGGTCTGATCGGCGTCGTCTCACAATTGGTAAATGATTACACATTAGAATTGGGTAACTAATATTTTCACAATTTCTCAGAGGCACAATTACGCATCAGCAGTCAATGTAGCTGATTTTAAAAAATCAAATTTGTAGGTTGTTCTTTCTTTTCGAAAATTTATGTTTGTGATTTTGATTTGTTGTGAATGGTATTTGTAATTGTGACAATAAGTCGTGTAGTTGGTCATATTCACATGACGTGACAAATTATTTGAAATAAGTAATTTTATGTAACATAACTCAATATATATGATCTTGTGAATTGTAGCCGAAGCATTTTATTGAAGACTATATATAAAATGATCGTGACTAGCTGTCTTATTTATATGACTTACAATATGATGCAGTGACCTGTCTAATTGGATAAAAAATGGTTGAGCAACTATCTTATTTATGTGACTTTCAATAAGATACAGTGACTTGCCTAATTTCATGCTATTGTGACTTGTAGCCGAACCATTCTATTGAAGATTATTCATAAAATGATTGTGACCAACGGTCTTATTTATGTGACTTACAATAAGATACAACGACCTGTATAATTTCATGATGTGACTTTTTTTAAGGTAGTGTTATATGTAATACTTTATTATTGGAATTGTAATGGAAATATGTGACCTCCATTAATCGTGAACTGCACTGTTTTTCGTAACTTACATTTTTCTGTGAAAAGTTGCAGAAATGGGATCATGCACGTTTGCTTGATAAATGGATTACACGTATCACTAGTGTTGGTTGATCGGAATTGTAGTTTTACAAACCTAGTAAATATCGTTATGACTAAGTTCGATTTGATCAAACGAAGGTTGCAGTCACACTGACGTATACATTGAACAGTGAGTTGCCTGCAATCAGAATAAATAGTGATAATAATGTATTGTCCTACCTGAGGCTGAAGTGCATGAATCGTGACCCTTCCAAATATCCGATAAACGTTGATGTCACAACTGTGGAAAGTGGAGAAAAGTCATGCATGGTTCCAGTTGATGTACACTCTAGCGGTGTTGTGTTTTCATTAATGGATATGTCGTCAGACATATGCAATGCAACAGTTGAAACTCCAGGTCACAATTTTAGAGATGAAGTCACAGTTATCTCTGTGCCTAATGGTATGCAAATAGAAAAAGGGAAGATTTTTCGTGATAAGGAAGTTCTAAAATTGAGCTTGTCTTTGTTTACAATACAAAACATGTTTGAATTCATGGTCGTTCGTTCGAACAAGAAAAAATATCTTGTCAGGTGTTTCCAAGAAGAGCATAATTGGATATGCAAATCTTCAAAATTGGGGAGAACAAAGATGTTTAAGATTAGGAGGATTACAGATGGTCTCACATGTGTTTTGAATATAGTATTAGGATCTCACAGGCAGGTATCAATCACAATTGTGTCATCTTGCATCAAATACAAGTACGCCTTTTCACGAACCATATACACTCCAAACAATATATGTAACGACATGTTACATACATATGGAGTTTCTTTGAATTATGTAAAGGGTTGGAGATATCGGGAGAAAACGAAGATGCTTAGGGGGATCCTACAGATTCATTCATGAAAATACCAACATTCTTTTATATATTTCATCAAACAAATCCAAATACGGTCACATGACTAGAGCTTGATGGTCACAATAGATTCAAATACTAGTTCATGGCCCTAGGTGCATCAATTAGAGGATGTGAACACTGTAGGTACAGGATTGTAGTTGATGGAACGTATTTGAATGGACACTATGTTGGTATACTTTTCACGACATGTACACATGATACTAATAATAACATATTCATACTTGCATTTGGAATTGGAGATAATGAGAATGACAAGTCTTGGTTGTAGTTTTTTGAAAACTTGAAAAAGGCGTATGAAAATAGGGATGGCTTGTGTTTCGTATCGGATCGCCACAACAGTATAAAAAATGCAGCTAAAAAGGTGTATCCATGGACCTGTCATGGGATATGTTCGTATCATCTCCTACAGAACCTGAAATCATATTATAGAAAATCAGGTCACAACACAATACATGCTTTCAATTCTGTAGTCTGTGTATATACACTGGCTGAATTTGAATATAATATGCAATAGCTAACTTCGATGAATCATAAGAATACTGAGTACCTGATTATGTGTTAATTTCATGCTAAATTTACATTCTAATAGGTGTCACAAATGGAGGTCAGATGTAACATTTCTCAAAATGTGTTTTTTTCTTGTAGATTGAAGTAGGACTTGAAAAGTTGTCACGATTCCACATGCCAACTAACAAATACTCAACAATGACATCAAATATAGTAGAATCAGTGAATGCAGTCACAAAGGCAGCCAGAACTACCCCATTGTAGCTTTATTAGATTCGTTACGACAAACTATATAATCTTGGTTCCACAAACAAAAGAACATGGCAATGGTACTTTTACGAAGTTGTCGAGCAAGTACGAAAAAATGCTTCGGGATATGAGCACTAATTTGAGATATTTGAGAGTAAGATTGTTATCTATGACCTCAGTCTCATCTTTGTGACCTCATTAATGTATGTCAATTAACGGTCATTTGTTGCAGGCGTCTCTTGCAAATCACACCATATTTTTTGTAAGTGGTGAATGCTTATCTTTCATTGTCGATATAGAACAACGTACGTGTACATGCAGGATGTTTTAGGTAGATTAGTTTTCATATGCACACGCATCAGTTGTCATTGTAATGATGAAGATGGATCCATATGATTATTGTTCATACTATTACACAATATAGGCATACATGAATGCATACTAGGACACAATTGGAAATCCAGGTAACTGGAGAGTGTTTGATGAAGTGAAAATGAAAATTGTATTAGCATCTAACCAAAAAAGAAGTTCATGAAGACCTACAAAAAAAGGAAGAGATCAATGTGTGAAGGCAAAATAACTTTTAAATGTGGACAAAATTGATGTTTGTGTATTATATGTGACATGTCCATGTGTTCTGTGATCTATATGTAATTTATGTGACCTGATCATAATGTGTGTGACTTGTGTATATGGTATATGACCTACGGCATGTGATTTTGACTAATTAAAAATGATGTTTGTATGTGATATGTGACCTTAGCATGTGTTCTGTGACATGTATGTAATTTATGTGACATGATCATAATGTGTGTTGACTTGTGTATACGGTATGTGACTTGTGACTAATGAACAATGATGTGTGTATGTGGTATGTGACATTAGCATGTGTTATGTGACCTGATCATAATGTTTGCGACTTGTATATATTATATGTGACCTACAACAAATGATACAATGCAAATGCTATGATACATATGTAGAATGATATGTGATCTTTGCATATCGAGTTGGTCAATAACGCGTCTGGAGAGACAAGTTCATGCCACCATGTTTTTTTGCCTACGGCGAATGTACCAATATAAAAAGGGGGCTTAATTACATTGTCAATGTCTTTGAATTTTTTCCTATAAAGAGAAACAAATAATAAATTCGATATCCTTATTTCCAATGGGTATATTTTGTAGTTCACAAAATAATGTCATACATACTTGTTTGTTAGTTTGTAACCTCTATGAAACTAACTCTGAAATGCTGCAATATCAGCATCAGCATGCTGATTGTTATATCTAAAAATTACATTCTCAGAACTCTTTCTTTAATTCCCTTCATTAGAAACAAAAGAAAACTGCAATATTCTTGTTAGACAAGCTTCAACGGCAGACCGGATATGGGTGCGGAAGTAGGTGATACATGTCATATAGTGAAACATTAAACATGATAGTTTATTCTGTAAACTATAAAAGGTAAAATGTAACTTGTGCGCGTAAATGAGTTTTTTAACCACAAACCTATTGATGTTCACATTATGTATCCTCCACTACATGAACGATTACAACATCGACTTGTTCTTGAACTTATTTTGATTGAATCAATTGTGACCTAATGTTGCCGACGTTTGGAGTAGGTTGCGTAGAACCAATTCCTAAATTAAATGATGGCGGTTCCAATGTCATTGGGTCGAATAATTGCTTATCAGGGTACATCTTACCTTTTCCTTTCTTATCAACAATTTATTCAACATTCTTCCCTTACAACGACACATTTATGTATGAAAAGTCAAGAAGTTACAAATGAAGATGTCAAACTTGGTAGTAGAATGAACTTACTTCTTCCTGAATGTTTATAGCTCCATCATTAGGCAATTTACTTTTTTCTTTGAATATTTTGATCCATTGAGTTTGATATCATTGCGGTCACAAATTTAGATAGAAAGTTCATTTCTGACTTTATCTCCAACAAGTCTGACCTGATTTCTCCTTACATACGAACAATGATATTCATCTTGTGATTTTTGTCAGCCTTTATTGATGATAAATGTGTCTTGACATCATTGATTTGCATAACAACTCCTTATTTTCATTTGAAGTTCGCTAATTTCAATTTTCAAACTCTCTAACACCTATGAAATTTGACATACATCAATGACAAGAATAATGTAATGTATCAAGGTATGTGAATCATGTGTGACCCATGCACAGTTGTCTGTGACTTTGAATACTATGGCATGTGACAATGCGTCTATATTTGTGACATGTCTAAATAACATGTGCCAAGTTCACAAATGTATGTCAGAACTACATATGTACATGTGAACTACGTGAACAACAATTGTTTAAAATATGAACTTGTATTAAACATTTGTGACCAGTTCATATTCAATTGTAACTTGAATGAAGTGTCATGTGACCTCATCTTAAAATGCATATGAAAGAGAGAAATATGAAACTTGACCTAGAATTAGCATGCATATTGAAATTGAAAACATGAACTCGAATAAAATACACCAATATGATAATATTTTATAAATCAAGAAATATAAAAAAACTTAAATTAAACATATCAACATACATTAGATCCGCGTGCATGTGCTGTCGAAGGTAGAGACATATCAGCAGATGGACCATCATCCACCGGGGAATGAATATGCAAGATGTGTGGCTCAATCGGAGGATCCATTAAAGTACAAACAGAAAAAGATGTCTTCTGCCTTCTTGGAGGTGGATCAACAAAATCACCGCCGTCATCCTCAATATCACTAGAATGTCACAATTGTTCGTTAGTAATCATTAGAATGCGTGGTTTGGACTTTTTCATTGGTTACTGGAGCTTTGAACTTGTACTGGCACGTGACAGCGATGGTTGCTGTGGTGTGCTATATAAAACACCTTTCATATATGGATGCACCATCTCCGTTTTAGATGGATTGATGTCTTGTACTTCCAACTGTAAATAGAGGAAAAGACCTATCATTAAACTCATTTACTATGACATGTATACTGATTGGAAAATATAAATTGTGATTGCATAAAGTAGTGACATGTGACCTGATAACGAGAACTGTTATATATTTCACAAATCGATGAGTACTGTGACATGTGAAACATGCAATGTGATTTTATCTTGTGACTGCATAATATGAAATGTGACGTGATTCTATTAGGTGAACTGTGACCTATTTTTGACTTGTTTATGTAATATACAAAAGAAATGAAAACTTACATCCAGTTCAGAGAACACCTCTTCTTCAAGTTTAGCACCACTAGGTAGTTTATCTGGTCCCCAATTCAAGATACGTGGGTACCTCCTCCGAATCCTAGAAGTTACAGTCCCATCTAGTCGTGGAATCGACTCATAAATCCAAACTTGGAAGGCAACTAGAATCCTTTGAGTCTGTAATGAGAATTTATATTACTCAAACCATCCTTCAGCGAGCTTATGGAAAGTTTGAACAAATCTTTCGCCCATGGAAGCATGTTCATAGTATCAAAATCTTCAACAAGGGCAAACAAGTAGTTCTCAACAACCTTCTTGTATGAGGTCGACAAAAGGTATGATGTTATCAAATAAATAATCTCAATCCTAACCAGATCGTGGTCATCTGCACTCGTTAAACCAAGGAATATGTCCCTAACATCTTCATTTGTCACTAAGTTCAGGTGTCCAAAATATTGTTCGTTAATCCTGGACTGTACATTTTGAAGGCTTCTCCTTACATCCTGACCCTGGTACCTAAGTCCCATGACTATATAGAACCGTGATATCTCAGAGAGAATCATAGATACTTACCAGTAACTAGAAACCAAATCTCTTTTTTGTTCAATTGCTTTACCTCTCACACTAGAAAAATAATGGATTAGTTGAGATTGAACAACTATCTCACTACAATCTAATAAATAGGAGAAGCAAGTATAAGATAGTATCCGTTTTTGTGCAGAGTTGAACTTCGATATGAAATTTGTCAGAACATTTTTTATTGCATTCGTTTTTTTGCATTTCTGCAATATATGGCAAACATAAAAACATTACATCAGTTTTTTGATACATGTACATGCTTTCATATCACACAAGAAGGTCACAAATACCTAAGGTCACGGATTATATATAAATATACCCTTATTACAATCTCGTTATTCATCATAGAATTATAGATATTTCACAAACACAAAATGGATTGCAAATAATGCGGTCACAATTAGGCAATTGGTCACAGTCAAAACAGAAATCATGAAGAATATGCTGGTCACAAAACCTATTCAAGAACAAATAATGAGATGGTCACAAAAACTATTCAAACAAATATTGAGGTCACAAAGAGAATGATGGTCATGATATCTTCTAACAATGTGTGACTATCCAAATCATAAACACCCAACAAATGTTAAACAAACCCTCAAATAAACAATTGATTTTAACTTTTCAAACAAATAAACCCTCATAATATGCTCCAATCGGATTTTTCACAAAATGTGGTCACAAATTCTTACATTGTGCGAATACCCAAACCATTCACACCCAACATAAGTTAAATACCCATTTCCAAATAACAAAATCAGATAAAGATCGATTGATTTACCTTTCGGAAACTTGTATTTCGTGATTTTGGCGGAGTTTTGCGATTGGTTTCAAGCATCGTATCTTTACTTCATTTCATCCTTTTCATTTTTTCTATTTTTGTTCTAGATTTATCATCCAGCTTCTCTAGACTTTTGGAATCATTGCTCCTTGTTAAAACCATTTTCAATGTCTGGTATTTTTTGAAAGATTTTTGAAAACTGAATGTCTTGTCCGCCGAGGTCACAATGTGATAATAAGGAAGATGACATGGAGAATACCGCGGTATGCTATTCAGGTTATGAAGAGGGTGATCATGGGTTTTGTGGGTGAAATGAAGGTTTTAACTTGGAAGGATTCTTCGACCGAGGGAGGTCACAATATGATAATGGAGGAAGAAAATAATAGGTTTTGTGGGTGAAATGGAGAACACCGCTATTCCGTTTATGGAGAAGATGATCGTGGGTTTCGTAGGTGAAATTGAGGTTTAACGTGGAAGGGTTCTACGCATTTGAAATATAATCTTCAACTACCATAAATTAGAAATAAGATTTAGATTTAGAGTTCACCAGGAACTAGAGCATCACAATCGAAAAGCAAGTTCAAATCTAATTTATCAAAGGCCAAATTGAACTTACGTGCTTTGATACCACTGTTTATTCCAGTTTGGGATTCAACAAGCACCAATAAAAAAATATTCAACCAAAAACGTAAGGGACATATGGATTTTCCATCCAGCTGAAGTCCTAGATGTTCAATGACCACTTTAAATACATAGTCCCTTGTTGAGCATCCATTAGAATTACACTCAAATCTACTAGAACATCTTCAAATCACATGGCAAAAGTTTTGATTACTGAAGATTTTCAGAAAACTCAAACTAATCTCTCTCAATTAACATCACAAACGAAACCACTCACAAAGAGGAATGTATTGCCATAAAAACACAACTATCGTCGATACAACAATCTCACTCAAAAATTTATGGAGAATAATCTAGAAGATAAAAAAGTACATAGAAAGAAAAAACGAGACTTTCAGAAAGCCGCTTGGGTTTCTCATTCACCCTCATGAGGAGTTAATTGTTTGAACACTCACTGAACTTTACACAATGTCCTATTTCTCTCGTCGAACTTACATTTACATCTCATTACTCACTAAACTTTATGTCGTCGCAATATCAATACATCTTCGAATGATACTTTGAACATGGAACTTCGAAAGGAATGTTACCTAAATTGGTTCCTACTATTGTGATTCCTCCGGTTACGGTTGCCCTCTCCCACCGTTCATACTAATTCTATTCTAAATGGACAGAAATTGGAGAAGTTTACCACGGTTGATTTCAAAAGATAGCAGCAGAGAAAGTTGTTCTATCTCACGACCCTAAACTTGGCAAAATTCTTAAAAAAAGATGCTCTCACCGTACTAGAAGGGAAAAATAATAGGTTATCATTGATTGCATTGGATGCTTTAAAACATTCAAACTTCTTATGCAAAACTATATTTTATATAGGTTGGACAACACATTATATAATGTGTATAGTTCCATGAAATCTGCAAAGAAATTGTGGAAATCTTTGGAAAAGAAGTATAAGACTGAAGACGCCGGAACTAAGAAGTTCATTGTCGAAAACCTCTTCGACTAAAAAATGGTAGATTCAATAAAGGTCATCAGTCAAGTTCAAGAATTACAGGTTATACTCCATGACATTTACATCGAGAATATGACTCTAAGTGAATCATTTCAAGTGACTGCAATTATAGAGAGACTTTCACCCATGTGGAAGGACTTAAAAAATTATCTCAAGCATAAGTGCAAGGAGATGAATATTGAAAAACTCATTGTCATTGAAAACTATCAAGAAGATAGTAATCATCAAGTAGATGAAAAACCAAGGCACAGTAAAAGGCAAAGGACTCATAAGAACTATGGTCCGAAATTTCTAGGGCTGGACAAAAGTCCCGAACCGAACTGGACCG
>CAIGRF010084982.1:12143-26359 GCA_903798235.1 Fraxinus ornus
TTTTGTCGAGTTCTTCCAAATGAATTATTAATGTTGATCATCAAAATATTAATATTAGTATCTACTTTTTGGTATTTGTGTTAATTGAATTAATCTTATTGATCATCTTGTTATTTATGTGTTTTTAAATTATGCTAAGTTAATTTGTAAAAGTTACGAATGAAAATGTCATTAGTTGTATTTATGTAGTGTTGTTGTAAATGTTAAAAAAAATTTAATTATGGTATGGAATTGAACCAAATCGAACTGAACCCGAACGGTTCCATAATTATATTTAGACCCGACGGTTCCATTTATTAAATACCCAAAAATTTTGGAACCGAAAAAATCCGAACCAAACCGAACAGAACTGACCAACGGCCAACCCTAAAAATTTCTAACATATTTACTACAAAATGATCCAAGGACGTTTAACGAAGCAATGTCCACTCCTGAAACTCCTTTTTGGAAAGAAGCACTTAATAATGAAATTGAATCTATCATGAATAACCATACTTGGGAATTGGTTGAACTTCCTCTAGGAAACAAAGCTTTTGGCTGCAAGTGGATTTAAAAAAAAAATTTGAAGTCGAATGGATCAATAGACAAGTATAAGGCTAGACTAGTAGCCAAAAAAATATAAACAAAATGAAGGACTAGATTTCTTCGATATCGATTCACCGGCTACAAGGATCACGTCTATACGTGTATTGATTACAATTACTGCATTGCGTAATCTTGAAATATGTCAAATTGATGTTAAGACCGCATTTCTAAATGGTGAATTAGAAGAAGAAATATATATGGAACAACTTGAAGGCTTTGTTGCTCCGGGAAATGAGAATAAGGTGTGTAAGGTTGTAAAATCGTTGTATGGATTAAAACAAGTATTGAAACAATGACATGAAAAATTAAACAAAGTTAGGTTGACGAATGGTTTCAAAATTGATGAATGTGACAAAGGTAATCACATTAAAATCACACCTAATGAATACATGATCGTATGTCTATATGTTGATGATATAATAATCATGGAAAATAATTTGAACATTATTACCTCGACTAAGAAAATGTTAATAAAATATTTTTGACATAAAAGATATGGGGATAACTGACGTGATATTAAGGACTAAAATCTCTAAAACATTTGACAAACGGGGATAACTGACGTGATATTAAGGACTAAAATCTCTAAAACATTTTACGGTTTGTCATTATCTTAATCACACTATATTGAGGCTATACTTAAAGCCTATCGAATGGAATCAACATAGCGAAAATTGATAAGTATATTTTATGCACTTATTCGGTGGCCTAGAATATCGATATTTGGTAGGTCTTTTGAGAAAATATATTCTAAATTGTTGTATTTTATGTTATATAGGTAACCTCAATGGCTGAATGAGGAATTTGAATAAACAAATGAAAATCGAGGAAAATGGCAAAGCTCAAAATTTGAGGACCAAATTGCAAATATTCAATAGTTAATTCAGATAACAAGATGATATGTTGAAGATTTCTAAGAGAGACAGTGGGATGGAATTGGAACTAAAAAAGGAATGAAATATGATCAAAATATTATCAAAATCAATTTCCAATTGCACAACTATTTCAGATTTTTAGTCAAAGATTGAGACCCATTTTTGGTATAGTAAGCGTCTGAATTGGAAAGATTCTATTTTCGAAAGGTTTTAGCCATTTGAGTTAGATTTTCAACACACTTTGAATTGTCTCAATTGGATATCGGGAGATAAAATTATGGCCAAGTGGATATTCATCAAGAAACTATTGAAAAGATTCAAGATTTCAAGATTCTTCTTCATCTTCTTAATTTATAAAAGATTCGGGTTATATTTTTTCACTTAAATATGATTTCTTGTAATTTTATGTTGTGCTAGTTTTATACATTGCTAGGATGAGATGAACCATTGTTATTTGATTAATTATTTAATTTGATTTGATTTATTGATGTTTATTATCGTTTTTATCGTTCTTTTCAATTGTTTGATCACCAATTGAATTGTTAGTGGATTTTATTGTTATCGAGAGAGACAATAGGGTTTAAGCACAATACACAATAAACATTATAACGTTCGATAAACGATAGAGATATACGTTCTTTTCAATTGTTTGATCAATGAATTTTATTGTTAACAAGAGAGGCAATATGGTTTAAGCACAATATAATAAATATTGTAAGGTTCAATAGATGATAGATATATACATCTATGCTTTATATAGTTTCAATGTGTGTTCTAACACTTATTAATGTATTTATCATCTTTGCATCTTTCATCGAGAGATAAAAAGGTCGTATGAGGGAAATAAATTTGATCGCTATCGAGAAAGACTTTCAATTAAATTAGGAACATTGACCAACATGAATAATTTCAAATTATCATTTTAATTGTTACATTAAAATGAAATAATAAAGAGGATTCAACATCTTAATAATGCATCGATCTCACATATTTGACAAACATATTTACTTACTTTCATTAGTTTAATTGATAATTTAGGTATTAGTATAGAAAAATCACAAATTTTGTTTTCTGTTTGATTAAATTTATAATTAATTTTAATTCAGTCAAACGCATAGTCCTCGTGGGTTCGACACTCTATTAATCATTATATTACTTGACCATGATCTCGTGTACTTGCAGGTTTTCACATGACCAAGTTTTTGGAAATTTCAAGGTCTTGGTTCAATGCGACAACGAAGTTTTTTTTTTTGAAACAGCAAGAAATAATATAATATGATGAGTTTATTCATCAATGTATGAAAAGACGTACCCGACTATATCAATTCAAAATAATTAGCCGTAGGGGCAACAAAATTTACAATTGTTAGCGTAAACGCTCAAAGAGAGAAATAGCACAGTGCACAAATGTAATGCTCTTATAAAATAGAATTGCAGTTACTAATTCTTTTTCCTCTAAAATAATTCACAAATGACACCAATGACCAATCTAAGCGTATTTTAGTAAAAATAACTAGCTTCTTTAAAGCCGGGAGCTTTAGGAAGTTGCCTCCTTGAGATAAGCTATTAGATCTGCACGCTCTTGAGGCTTCTTCAATCTAGGGAAAACCATCTTAGTTCCAAGAATGTACTTCTCAGGATTAAGAAAATAATCATAATGAGTATTCCCTCCCTAGATCATAAGTTATGAAAGATTCAGTGTGAAGCATTCCTACAAACCTAAAGTGCTAAAATAACAAGTGTATAAGGATGCGTGTATACTTTTAATGATTCCTATATCTTGAAAGAAGATAAGAGATGTATGATAAAATACTATACGAGATCACCTATATAAGTATGAAGTGGGGCCATTTCTACGAGAATTTGAGGCTGAAATTCTTTTAAAGCGCTTATGAAACCAAGAGTTGTCTAGTGCCAAAATGAACACAACCATGATAACTGAAATGGTTAAATGAGTTATGGTGTTGGTACAGTTATTTTGATTTATAAGAAAGGCTGAATAGTTCAAGACTTCGCATTCACTAATTAGATTACTAAATTCGATTATATTCAACTAAAAAAGGTTCAAAGTCACAAGCCACCTATCATGGTACTATAGCTTGTCGTGTCTACTCATTGGCTAAGTGTAAACCATGAAAAAGTGACTTTCGTATCAACTTTGATCAAATATTCGAACTTGATCCGACAGAAAAATTACGAAGATAAGAAAATTAACTTGTTCTACTCATCGGTAGATCGTTGTGGAATATTTGGAATCTCCAAACCAATTCCGAGTGAATGAGAAGTTATGGTCTAAACTTGGAAGAAAAGAGAGGAAACTAACTAAAAATTTATCCAATTTCGTTGCTCGCCTAGCATTCGAAGGAGGAGGCTGTCGCTCAAGCGACATGCAAGCTACATAGTCTCTATTTCTAACGTGCTAATGACAGTAAAAACTGCGACCCTTGACATATGTTGCTAAGTTTAGGACGCGACACTTCACTCACACCATTTTGTCCTCCATAAATTAGTCCATTGGGACATCCATTTGTTCGTTCCAATGATATGCAATTATAGCATAACATCAATTTTTGATTCGTTGTACTTGTGTTTTAAAGTGCTACTAACACAAGAAGTTTGTCGTTGCATCTTGGGATTCGATTGCCATCATTCGTGAGGACTGTTGCAGGACAAATTCGACTTAAGGACAAAAAGTTCAGCTCTTACCTCGACTTTGCATACATTTCTTTTGGTATTGTTTTGACATTATTTTTATTTGATGATTTCACTCATATCCTTACTGTTACTCTGTCCAATTTTCAGTAAGGTTGGTAAGTTGGGTTTTTTTTTTTTTAATCATCACTCAAATCCATTATATTATCCAACATAACCAACTAAGCAAGCTTTAATTTGAATATTCATGATGCTACTGGAGTTGCTCCAGGAGCCCATAATTTCTTCAACAAGTCTCCAAAAGCTGAAGCGGTTCATCTGGGTTTGTCATAGTTGTCTTCAAATATGGGTTTGATGTCGGGTTTCGGTTGGCTTTCATCTTTAGGCTGTGACAGGAGGTGTGTGCTCGTCAATTAGCTGGATGTTGGCCAGAGATGGAGAAAGCTCAGTGGCGGGGCTTCTCTATCTATATTTTGGGGAAAATTGTGAATGAAATTAGAAATTCGGGGTTTTGTTAGGCCATTTTCTTTTTTTCATTTATTTATGAGTTTTGTTCCTCTACAGCATCATTTTTTTTTTTGAATTCGTGTAAATATTCTATGAGGTGTTTCATGTACGTATAGAATAATTCAATTTGAATCCCCCAACACACCTTAGCCAAAAGAAACTGAAAGCGTGAGACTGTTGTTGATTAAATTGAAATCGTGTATCTATATCCAAAAGAAAGAAATGTAATCTCACAAAATCCAAATGAAATTCCAATCCCAAATTAGATATTGTTGTGAACCTAACCCCAAAACCAAACAAGATATCACAATCGGAGGCCCTACCTTGATCACGAAGGTTGGATTTGTGAAGAATCCACATGGAGGGACCGACTAAATTTCAAACTCTTTTTTTTTTTTTTAAATATTATGGGCTTCATGATTGTACAAGGGTGGGTTTCAAAGAATGGAAGTCACAATATGATCAAGTGCAGTACTTCCTTTGGAATGCCATAGAACCGAAAATTGAGCTATGTGTGCCACCTTTAACAGAATCTATCTCTGTATGCATTTAATGGATCAATTTTGATTTGGGGTTAGGGTTCACGCGATTTGGGAATCTAAGATTTGAGAGATGAAAATGGTTTCTCTTATGGATCTCGTTCTTTTGTGTATAGTTTTCATCTCACGCTTTCAAATTAAATGGCGTGTTTGGGAGATGGCAATTAATTACGTGGCATTTTATTCTGAGTTGGAGTTATTTAATGACCACATGTTTAGAACTGCTGTCCACGTAGGTGCTTGGCATAGATGGAAGTTACCCAGTGATTGATAGAGTGCAAGTTTACAAAGTTCAGTAAATAATGGAGTGCAAACTAATGTACAATGAGTAAATTATGACATCGTGTAAAGTTTAGTGAGCGTTCAAACAATTAACTCATCAACTCTCTATTTACATGATAGTCCCCAAAACCTACATCCGAAGGCCACCATTATTAATCAAGCGTAACAGATGTCTATGAAAAGCCAAGATTTGTTAATAAGGCGTGTGTTAATAACACGTTTTCAATTCTTCTAGAATCTTTAATGAATTAGGCACAAAATGGACTGGGTATTGCACATAGATCAGATCAAGGTTTAAGGCCATCATCAATTTCTTTTGGGCTCATCAAATTTCTGCAAACCAATTACTTCACAATTTATTTTCATTCACTAATCATACAATTATATTTTAATGTTGAATTTGTCGTTGTGTAGCCAAAGGTGACAATTATGGAACCATCTGAATGAGGAAATGGCTCAAGATTATTTCAAAGGTTTGTTTTTTAGGCCTCAGATTTTATTGAACGAGGATGATGCATTTGTAATACTACATTCTCTTCCTTTTTTTTGATCCGTAAAAATTAATTATATTGATCAAAATCGGTATACAAGTACTCCGAGCATACTCAGGTAAATCACTAATGCGCTTACAATGGAAATACAAAAACTATGGGCATACCCAAGTAATCATAGCAAAAGTACAATCAAAACAAAGAGAATAGACCTCAACACATAACAAGTGACTCATAACAAATCAAAACATTAGGATACAAAGAAAATATAACTTTGTATACATGTGTTTTGATTTGTCGTATAGTGCACTCCGCATGGGGTCTAAGGTTTTCGAAAACCATCCTATTCCTAGCCATCCAAATGTAGTAGACGGAACTAGCTAAGGCAATCCTTTTAGCTTTGTTATGCCACGATGTTCCTCTAGCTTCATTTTTCATCCATTTAAGTGCCCTAGCCATAGTAGTCATGGCCCTTGTGATGTCCACCCAAGCCTTTATGCTATTCCAAACACTCAAAAAGAATGAGTATTCAAAGAATAAGTGGTGACATCTCATTATGCGAGGCACAAAAAATACAAAACCAATCAATATCCAAGTAGAGCAACTTATCTTTAGTGAGTAACTTTGATTGAGCTCCCATCAATAATATAAATGTGTGTTTTGGGGTGATTGAATGCTTCCAAACTTCATTTGTCCAGCACTTTTTCTCTCCCTTAGGTCTGAAAAATTCGTAGGCCCTGTTCACAAAAAAACTGTCCCCTTGAGCCCCCATATACTGATTGAAAAACTGGCCAGCAGCCTCCACGGTGTGCTGGCCGAATGGGTTATGCCCAAAAAACAGCTTGAAATCATTTCTGATTTCAAGCAGTTTTTTGAAAAGGGGGGAGTGATATTTCCTGTGCATAATCTCCCAAATATTTGCTCCTCTAAGGTAGATTTGATCCACCCATCGAACCCATGACGTGTCTTTTTTGTGATGAATATTCCACAGTACTTTAGTTAACAATGCAGAATTCCAACTCTTCATATCCTTGAAACCCAGACCCCCTTCATTTTTCGACAAACATACCTCCTTCCATCCAACCAAAGACTTCTTAGAACCCCACAAAAAATTCCGACAAAGGCTGTTGATTCTAGAAATAATAGTGGCTGGAATAGGTAGCAAAGAAAGCCAAAAACATTCAACTCCTTGAAGCACCGCTCTACCCGCATAAGACAATGAAGAGATAGTCCAAGCATTTATATAAGATGTTATTTTGTCCAAAAATGGTGCATAACAACTTACTTTTAGTTTCATGGCTGCAAGTGGGATGCCTAGATAACGGAAAGGCATAGTGCCTCTTGGTATGTTGGTGAGCTCATGAATTTCATCAAGTTCTTGCCCATAAAACCCAGCTAAAAATAGGCTGGATTTAAGGTTATTCATTCTCAATCCCGACACATTCCCAAACCTATCCAAGCAATCAATCAAGATTTTCACCGAAGGAACATCACCCCTAGCAAATAACATAAGATCATCCGCAAAGGCAAGGTGTGTGATTTTAAGCGGACCACATTTGGGATGGAAATTGAAATCACTATCATTCGTGGCAGGCTTGATCATTCTTGAAAGGTACTCAATGCATAATACAAACAAAAAAGGAGAAAGTGGGTTGCCTTGTCGTAATCCTTTCTTTCCCTTGACGAATAGGTAGTTGTAGTGACACATTCCATAATCCAATCAACAAATTTGGCGGGAAAACATAACCCCTCTAGGACTTGCTTCAAGAAATTCCAATCGACCGAATCATATGCCTTGCGAAGCTCCACCTTAAGTAGACATTTAGGGGCCACCCATTTGCGATTGTATTGTCTTATGAGATCTTGAGCAATATGAATGTTTTCCATCATGCTTATACCCTCAACAAAGGCGGATTGGGCTAGATAAACAATGCTCCCCAATATAGGCCTCAATCTAGATGTGAGAACATTTGCAATAACTTTGTAGAAAAAATTGCAACACGAGATAGGCCTTCTCCAACAATCGTAGAGTGGCTAGATTTAGGGACCAAGGCAATTACCGTGTGATTCATTTGCTTGAGTAGAGAACCCGAACAAAAAATTCCTTTGTAGCCCCAACAAAATCTGCTTCAATGATGCCCCAAGCTTTCCTGTAGAAACATGAAGAGTAACCATCCGGTCCGGGTGACTTGTCTTCACCAATATCAAAAAGAGCATCTTTAATTTCTTCACTAGAAACTTCCCTCACGAGGGAATTCCCCTGCTCCACGGTCACCAAAGGGCCGTTCCTAAGTAAATTCTACTCAACTGGGGAATTTCGGCCGCTTTTGCCAAGTAGGGACTGATAAAAATTAGTGAACTCCCTCCCTTGCAACTTCCTCTTGCGATGTGGTGTAGTTTTCATCCTCCTTTAGAACTTTAGCAATGAAATTCCTTCGTGTGTTTCGCTTCACCATATCATGGAAAAATTTAGTACACTTATCACTTTTAATAAGGTAGTTGCATTTGGCTTGTTGAAAATAGAAACTCCGTTCCGCTTCTCAAAGACCAAAGGCTTTCTTCCTCAACTGGGCAACCAAAATTTGGTAATGTTGATTTATGGGTTGATCATGGAGCATTTTTTGGCCCTCTTCCAACTCCTCCTTTGCTCTTTTAGCTCTAGTAGAAATGTGCTCAAAATGATTTGCATTGAGTACCTTCCAAGCATCCTTTAAATTTCGTAATTTCTTACAAAGGATATATTGTTTAATACCATGTGCTGAAAGATTTCAACCCCTTTGAGTGATATTTAAGAGATCCTCATGATTTGTCCACATGTTGAAAAATTGAAAAGGCCTCCTCTTACCTCCCTCCCTATCCATAATCGAGACAACACATGGAGAGTGGTCGGAAAGGCATCCTGATGGCAAGAAATCAGCTTGTCCAAGTGCCCCATTTTGCATCCAAGTTCCATTTACCATGGTCCTATCAAGCTTTCTCCAAGTAGAATTATTAGTCCACGTATAAAAACAACTCGTAGACCTAAGATCCGTAAGGCCGGCTTGAAGACAACAATTTGCAAAATCCCTCAATTCATAAGGTGTTACCTCCAATCCATTGCTTTTCTCATCGAAATTCAGACATTGTTGAAATCTCCAATCAAAACAATTTGCAAAATCCCTCACATAAGGTGTCTCTTCCAATTCATTGCTTTTCTCATCGATATTCATGACATTGTTTAAATCTCCTATCAAAAGCCAAGGTAACGAGACATTCATCTCCATGATATTACTCCAAAGTGGTCTCCTAGTAGTAATGGTATGAAACACATAATCAAAGCTAACTTGAAAGGTATAGGAAGTTACCTTGCAAGTGGCAATGCAATGAATGACTTGTGGAGTGCACTCCACTTCCTCCAAGACTACCTTCAAAGGATTCCACAAAATTAATATCCTCCCCGCCTGATGCGTGCTAAAATTATTGATTTGCATCATCCCGTGAAATTTGTTCTTCATAATCCGTTTAAGATTGGGTATCGTAAGTTTTGTTTCCAACACCCCCATAAGATCAATATCATTCTTCTTAATGAATTCCCGAATCCTATTTTGTTTCAGAGGATGGTTCAATGCAATCCTCATGTCAAAATAACAAGAGCATTACCTCTCTTGCTAACCTTTTTTGTTGTTTTCTTTGCTTGTACCTCATTCTTGCCTTTTGACTTTCCATTGCAATCTGATTTAGGGTCATCCTGCCCGTAATCTGTCATCACTTCCACGTTTATACTTGACTACCCCCACATCACTTTTTTCGGCCATATTCAGCTGATTTTTACAAGTTTTCCCCTTAGGCAGCTTGGAACTGGAAGCTTCCTGCAGCGTTTTTGATTTACTTGTGTTCAATTGAGGCTTTTCGACTTTTCCCTCGACTTGCCCACCTTGTATTTTCGGTTCCATTCCCTGTCTATCCTTGGCCTGAGTACTTGTACTCTGTTTGAACAGTGTGGTCCCTGGTTTCTGAAGTAATGGTGGGGTTGGTAATTTTCCTTGCTCACGCCCAAGCTCCGAGCACACATGTGACATTCCAGCAGCCCCTTGTTTACTTGGAACCCGATTTCTTCTTTTTCTATTCATCACCAAAGTGAAACCCTATTCCTTCTCTGCTTGTTGCTCATTAGTGGATTCAACAACTTTATCATTTTCGGCCTGTGCATTGTTCTTCTCACCTGTAGAGCCATTGTTGTCCAATTGTTTCTCTGCCTTTTTTTTATAGCTACATTCATTTGTGAAGTGTCCAAACACCTCGTAACAGCCACATAATTTTGGTACATGTTTGAAAATGATTTCTTGTTCCCTTACAATATTGTTTGGGAGCTTTACCGTCACACTCTTCACTAGCTCTTTGGAAGCATCAACTTCTACAAGAACCCTTGCATATGAGATTCTCTCCATGGTGGAAGTAAGCTTATCGGTAGTGATAGGTACCCCTATTTTTGAGACAATTTTTCCTAATGCATCTGCACTCCAAAATTCCACAAGTAATCCAGGCAGGTTGATCTAAACTAAAACAGAGCTTATTCTTTTTTCACCAAATTCAAAGTAACGAGGCATCTTTTTAAGCATCAATGGTCGGCCATAGACGAAATATGGGCCATTTTTTATCACTTCAATTCTATTCATGTCTTACTCAAATTTAAATACTAGCCACCCGCTTTCGTGTACATAATATTCATATTTTACATTCCAGGAGGCACAAATTTGAAGCAGTGCCGTTTTCATAAGGAATCGTCCTGCAAAGTATCCAATCACACCAAAGCCCCATTTTTCTTCAACATTAATTGCATCATCAACAGTCAATTCAACCACATCCGATAACTTTGTGAATTTCTCCAGTTTAATACCTTCCTGAGAATTTCTATTGCCTTTGAACAGGTTAACCAACGGTGCTTTATCATCTTTGCTATCCACTTTGTTTCCCTTAGTTTCAGGCAGCGAGTTTTTGCATGAGCTCTCCACATCTTTGTCTTCATCACCCAATGTAATGGATATGCTTGGTGATTCAGTCACGTGATTATCCTTGCAATTAGCAACCTGGTACCCAACAGTAGCACCTTTGGCCGAAGCCTTAGAGAGAGTACAGGAGTTATCCGTTTGAGAGGGGGGGTAGGAGTCCCATGAAGAACAATCGAAGTAGAAGTCTTCTTACCCATATAGACAGAGAACGGTGAGTCCACAGCAACCCAATAAGAGTGGTGGCCCAAAATATCAAACACCAAGTCAAGAGAAAGTGAAGTGTCCTAGGTGGCCCAATGAGAGTCCTGATCCACCAAGAGTGGCCTAATCGATGTGACAGTGATGTTACAAAACAAGCTTCAAGCTTTGTTGCAAGGGGCAAATGAAAATAGGTAATCAAGGTTGGAAGTAGATCACCCATCCTACGTTTTGAATTGAAATAATCCGACTTAAGAGTGATATTATTTGTACAGAAAAAGTTTTACAGATTTTTTACAGATGCACACTTGGCAGTTTTTCATTGACAGGTGATTAAAAAAAAGGCAGTCATAAAAGTGCTGCTAATTCCCTTGTACTAGGGGAATTACTCTTTAACTTGAAGTATCATGTATTTAATATTTTTTTGCTCCTAATATGTGCATCAAGACGACAAGGAGTCAAATACTGAAAATTGGCAACGACTATTTGGTGTCAAATCATGGTTATTAAAATTGGATCGAACTGATAGATTGTCAAGTCATAGTTATTAAAATTAGATCGGACCGGCCACTTTGGCCCTAGAGCTATTGAACCAAACAATAATCTGATTCGAGTGACAATATTTGGTCCATTTACAAAATAATCGTTCCATAACAGGTTAGACAGGTTCATAACTACTTTAAACTTGACGGGTTTCAATGGAAATCGAAATCGGTTCAATATGAACTATATTTTTATCAAATTGGTCCAGACTTCAAAACAAAATTTTATCTCAATTTTGCATAAGACAGAGATTTGAACCCATGCTTCCTTGTAAGAACTAGAGAATCATGACCACTATGGTGACTGTAGAATGTTTGCAATTGTTGTAAGGGAAATATATATAATCAATTTGAGCAGAATGACAGAAAATAAAACATATATTATCTTTTTGTTTTAAAAATGAAAAATACAATTTAGCAATGACCAACTGATGAAACCACAGATCCACCGGTTGAATCACTAACTCGATGATTCGATTATTTTTTCACGTCGGGTCCAATAACTATGTGTCAAATCGATTATCAAGCAGTTTTATCTTTTATTAGATCTATGAACTCCTTTAATTGCATCGAAAATATAGTCATCATTTAAGCTAGAGAAGGTTAAAAGAGCTGGCAACAGAAGTGAGAGTAAACATGGCTTGGTAAGAGTTGATAGAAAGATATAGGTGATACAAACTAAAATTTACGACAAAGGTTGAATTGTGATATAGTGGCATATTTATGAGTTACACTTGAAGAGTTAAATATATTTAAAACCTTACAATAAACCTAAAGGAGAGAGAAATGATAAGTTGTTGTTGTTGTTATTTTAAATATCAGAGATATTTAAATTTAACAATAAAAGGGTTGATAGTAATCCGGTCCCATATCAAAAAGTTAGTTTAGAATTATATTAAGAACACACGACAATGACGTATTTCCATATTTCACAGGAGGAATCAAAATCAAATACAAATTGAGATACCAAAACGGCGACGTTTCACTCCTCACAAACTAAGATTATATGCTCCACGAGCCAACCACGTTACTTCATTTCGTCCCCACCGTTCATATTCCACCACGTCATCACTTTACCCAAACTACCCTTTTGCGGCCCCACCTTTCATTTACTGCCTAACGCCTTTACATATAGACGCAGACCCAATTCCGTTAATCCACCAATTCGCCTCTCAAGAATTCCACCAATGGCTACTAAATTGCTCCGACGAGCGATTATTAGGTTTCCGGCGACATCTCTGGCTGCGAGAATGATGCTAAAACGTGGTTTTGCATCCGCGGCGGAGCTCGAGTCCAACCGCGGCAGCAACCTGAAGACCTTCCAAATCTACAGATGGAACCCAGACAATCTGGATAAACCCAAGCTACAGGAGTACAAAATCGATCTTAAGGAATGTGGACCGATGGTATTGGACGCCTTAATCAAGATCAAGAACGAGATTGATCCAACTCTGACCTTTCGCCGCTCCTGCCGTGAGGGTATATGCGGTTCTTGCGCGATGAACATTGATGGAGGGAATGGATTGGCGTGTCTGACGAAAATCTCGGCGGGATCATCCTCCATGATCAATCCCTTGCCGCATATGTTTGTTATTAAGGATCTTGTGGTTGATATGACCAATTTTTACAACCAGTATAAGTCGATTGAGCCGTGGCTGAAGAGGAAGAACCCGCCGCAGACTCCAGGGAAGGAGATTTTGCAGAGCAAGGAGGACAGGAAGAAGCTTGATGGTATGTATGAGTGCATTTTGTGTGCCTGCTGTAGCACGTCATGTCCGAGCTACTGGTGGAACCCCGAGTCCTACCTCGGCCCGGCTGCCCTCCTTCACGCCAACCGGTAACAGTTTATTTCCCTTTTACAAAGTTTTCGTTAAAAGAGAGATTTATTGGTAGCTAAATCTTTTGTAGGATGGATTGTGATATGTAGGAAGGTTTTAACAAAAAGATTGTTTGCTGAGCTTAAAAAAGTTTACTTTCAAGAAATGAAGTAAATTAAATATTTTTATTGATCAAAATTGAAAGAGCAATATAGAACAAATATCATGGAGCAAGCAAAGCTATTTCTTGTTCAAATAAAGCAAGCGAAGGGGGGAAGGGGAGGCCGGATAAACAAATTTATTTAAAAGTTACTTTTACTTCGACTAACATTCTCTTAGGTTGAAATATTTTGATAGTTTTCTTCATTAATCCTATTTAGCCCCTGTTTGACAACCATTTTATAGGAAAAACATAGTTTTGAATAGTGATGTTTGGGAGTGTGTGTTGTTGTTAGGAAATAGGGAAAAATTTTGGATTTAATAGCAAAAAAAGAGTTTTGAAATAATGGTTGTCAAACTGGGGCTTAGTTCCATCTAATGTAACATACTGAACAAGCCATTACCAAAAGCATGCCATCTTGTTCCGAAAATTGTGTAGTTGTCCTAATGAAAAGAGAGAGAGAGAGAGAGAGAGAGAGAGAGAGAGAGAGAGAGAGAGAAATATGCAAGATTTAAGGTGATCTTGATATTCTTTTGTTGAATTATTTTCAGTTTGATATGTTATAAGTTATAACCATAAG
>CAIGRF010084982.1:26503-38581 GCA_903798235.1 Fraxinus ornus
GTTGGTATTGAGAAATTACAAGTAGGATTCAAGATGATGTGAAACTATAGAAAGGAATGAAAGAAGATTTGAGTAAGGTTTAAAATTGGACTCTAATGCTTTGCCTATAATTTTGGTAGAAGTTATTTGAGCATTACGATGAGTTAAAACCTGGGGTTTTCTAGAACTTCTGTTTAAACAGTGATGTCTGTGAACAATGATAAGGACTCAAAAAATTGATGGGGCCATTCTAAGTTGGGATCTGGTTTCCTTCCCAGTTTTGTGCCTTGTGCGGTTAGTCTGTTACTAATTCTTCATTATATGTTTTTGAAATTAGAAGTCTATAAACTATTGTTGACTGCTGCACTGAGTTTATAGTACAAAATGCCTGATATATTCAACTGATGTATACATTGGTTATTATTTCTTTGTGTTTGGTGTCTAGATCTACCAAGGATCACATAATGCCTCAATCAACTTATTTTGCATCTCTACTCATCCAATCCCCTTCACCTCCGCTCCTCAATCCACAGAAAACAAACAAACAAAAAGCAAAAAACAAAAAATAGTATGTACACCGTAATTATCCTGCAATTTTCTCTAATTGACCCCTTTTTTCTTTGACTGTGTCTGCCAATCAATAAGATGGATAATGGACAGTCGTGATGAATATACGGAGGAGCGCCTTGAAGCAATAAACGATGAGTTCAAGCTATATCGCTGCCACACAATTCTGAATTGTGCTCAAGCTTGCCCAAAGGGACTGAATCCCGGGAAGCAAATCCAGAACATCAAGAAACTCGAGATGACTACTCCTTGAGTTCCTGGGAAACATGATTATGGACATTGATTTTTCTTCATGATTATGTTGAAGGGCCGGTTGAGTATTACAGGGAAATAATCTATGCACTTAAATGTAATTTTCTAATTCTATCATATCCATTGTGTACCATAGTGTGAGGTACTCATTGTTCTAAAAACTAGATTTACAAGCTATCGTGTAAAAATACTTATTAGTGATTCGTCGATTTAATTTCAGCTGGATTGTTTTGTTAGTTTCCTTTGGTATAATTCAATGAAAATATTCTCTGCTTATTCGACAATTTAATGTTATTGTTTATAACAGAAAAATCATACAGATAATGTTCTCATGGCTTAAACTTTTGAGTTGTCATAGTGCATCCTCTTGCCAACGCATATTTTTCTAGGATAATGCCAACCCCAGAGAGTTCTAGCACAATAGAGATTCGTAGGCTCTGTGCCCTGTCCGGCACTGCCGACCCTGTGCCTGACCATCTTAAAAGCAGGCTGAGTCGGTGTGCTCACATCTACTTTAGGATCGAGAGTTCAACAGGAATACCGAATACCTGCTGCAGTTAGATAGGCATTTCCTTGTCTCATATGGTCAGTATGACCCTTTTAAGTATATGCCCTAAATGCAAATGCATTTGGAATTTGCCAATTCTTATATTTACACAGTTTCTGGATGACCCATTGAAAGTAACAAGTACATGTAATAGAAATCCTATTTATAGTTTTTGGCTCACGTAGAAGGAGTTAGTAGCATATATTTATCTAAAATCTTAAGAAAAACCTATATAAGTTTGAACAGTGTGAGAAATCTCCACCAACCAAGAAAGCTAATTGAACATCAAAATAAGTAGACAGACAGATTCGATTCAAGCTCGAAGCTTCCTTTGTAACTTCTTGAGCTTCTTTGTAACTAAAACAATGAAGTCGGGTGTGGCTCGTTTGTTAATATTCATGGTCTTTATTCATCTCACATCTGGTATTCAAGCCAGTAGTCGTCTCCCATTTCTGATAAATGCTCAAACTCTGGAATCATATCAATATGTCACCGTAACAGGTTAAGTTGCTCGACCTTTCCCTTTTAGAATAGATTTCAGTTTTCTATCTTGAAATCTTTAATATCAAATGACATGCAAGAATAAGTAGATGATGAAATGAACTTACTATGTTGTTTATCTCATTTATAGGTTGTAATAATAATTGCGATATAGCTTGTTGTTATTGTGATATAAGAAAACAGCCACCACTCTGTGTCCAGTGCTGCAGAGAAGGCCTTTGATTCCTAGGTATGCGTCATTTGTCCATGCATTTTTTCTCGCTTTCCCAACCCCTCAGTTGCACGGAAACGAGAAAATGAAATACGACATGAAAATTAAAAGAATAATGTTGTTTTGCCAGATGTTTTTAACATTTTGGATGACAAATTAAGTTGTGGCAAAAAATTATCTGATGACAGTGTAGACTATTTTTTAAACAGTCATTCAGTCATAACAAGATGTCAAAAAATTCTGACGACCAAGCATGATTGCAATTAGAAATGCTATTTATCAAAAAAGTAATATAGAAAATCCACTTATTGTTTAATTTATTTGTTGAAACCGAGAATTAAGTTAGTTCCTAGGTGAAACCCATGAAAAGTCCATATTAATCTAAGTCAAATATTTTGATCAAAAGTTTTCCAATGGATAATTAGCATATAACATCCCCATCTTTCATAGTTATTGTAGAAAACGTCTATACCTTTCATTTTTTGGTATTTTCACTCTCATTTTCACCTTTTATTGCGCTAAAGGTCATTTTCACATATTTTCTCAATTAAAAATTATGAAATGACGAATATATCACTCTTTAAATAAAACAAAAAGAAAAAGAAAAAACAAATGGTAATCACAGTCCCAATTTTTTTTTTAAAATGGCAAATAAGTCACAAATAAATTATTAAAATGATAATTAGTACATAATGTTCCTATCTTTCATCGTTATTGCGAAAAAAGTCCCAACCTTTCATTTATTTTATTTTTTTTTATATTTTCACCCTTAATTACACATTTGATTGTGTAAATCATCATTTTCACCCATTTTAATCCTAATTTTCAATAAAGAACTGTGAAATAATAAATATATCTTCCTATTTAAATAAAAAATATTTTTTTTAATTTCTAATTCTTTAATAATTTATTTGGGACTCATTTGCATTTTTTATTTTTATTTTTATTTTTTATAATTTTTAAATAGAATTAATTGGGGCTCGTTTGCACTTTTTTTTTAAAAATATTTTTTAATAATTTAATGGGGACTTTTTTGCACTTTTCTAAAAAAATTGGCACTATAATTGCAATTAATTCTTTAGCTTTTTATTTAAATAGGAGGTTATATTCGTTATTTCACAGTTTTTTATTGAGAAATTGAATGAAAATGATAGAAATGGTGGTTTGCGCAATCAAATGTGTAATTAAGGGTGAAAATGCCAAAAAGAATGAAAGATTTAAATAAAAAAATATAAATTTTTAAAATTTATAATTCTTTAATAATTTATTTCGGACTCATTTGCATTTTTTTTATTTTTATAATTTTTGAATAGATTTAATTGGGACTCGATTGCACTTTTTTTAAAAATATTTTTTTAATAATTTATTGAGGACTTGTTTGCATTTTTTTTAAAAATATATGGCGCTATAATTGCAATTAATTCTTTAACTTTTTATTTAAATAGGAGGTTATATTCGCCATTTCAAAACTCTTTATTGAGAAATTTGATGAGAATTAATAGAAATTGTGGTTTGCGCAATCAAATGTGTAATTAAAGGTAAAAATGCCAAAAAAAAATGAAAGGTATTGTCGTTTTTCACAATAACAATGAAATATAAGGACATTATGTACTAATTACTCTTTTAATAATTTATTTGTGATTTATTTGTACTTTTTTTAAAAAAAAAAATTGGGACTGTGGTTGTAATTAGTTTTTTTCTTTTTGTTTTTTCTTTATTTAAAGATGGGAATATTTGTTATTTCATAATGTTTAATTGAGAAAATATGTGAAAATGACATTTTGCACAATGAAATGTGAAAATGCCAAAAAAATGAAATTTAGAAACGTTTTCCACAATAACTATAAAATATGAGAACGTTATATGTTATACGCTAATATAAGATGAGCACGTGCCTTACATAGACGAGCTTGAAAATCTAGAAGATCAAATTTGTATCTTTTAATGGGTTATCACAGTGTGTGCAGGGCAAAGAAGAAACTAAGACGTGCAGCTCAAGAATAAAGCAATCACGGATTATGCATGGGCAACATATTCTCGATTTTTAGTTGCTTGCTTGGCACGTAATTTCACAGTTTACTCGTGAGGTGTAAGAAAAAAATTACTTAGACCAGTAAAAAACAAGACTGAAATTTTTTTTTTTCAAATTTTCTTGTAAACGGTCTCTTAGCCTAGTGAAAAAAAATTTATTACGTGAAAAGAGTCTATTATTTTCAAATGCGTACATTGTTTAAAGAATATTGGTAACTAGATTTTGTCAAAGGAAGTGATCACAGTAATTTTGGTAATGAAGCAGTCAATACTGATGAAGACAATGATCCCATTGATGGTGGCAATGAAGCAATCAATCACTAGAATTAGGCAAATCAATATAACTGATATATTGCCGGAGAAATCTGCATCAAATATGTATAGATAACAAACAATTTACAAATTTGATTTAGCCTTTTATAGTTCATATAATCATAAATGTCCATATAAGATTTGTCCTGTATTTTGTATATAAGTAGTTGAATATCAATGAAATAGAATAAAGATTCCAATTGTTAATTATTCTACAAAAAGTTTCATGGTATCAGAGACAAAACCTGCAAGCCTTGAAATTATGTCTTCGTCTTCCAACCAAAACAAAGAACCCACTCTTGGAATTCAAGCCTTCCACCAGTGCTCTAGCTTAATTTCAGTTAAACTAAGCACATCAAACCTGCTCTTTTGGCGTTCCCAAGTCACTCCCTTAATGTTGGAAATGGTTGTTCAAAATGAATAAATTGAGTTTGGAATGAAAAATGGTGCGATCACATAAATCCATGTATCGAACTCTTCTATGCGACCGCAAGAGTAAATTTTTTGGCCATTTTATAGCAGTTGTGTTTTTAAAATTGGTGGTTTTTCATACTATTTTAGCACCATTTTGTACCAGATTTCTGAGAGCTATAAATAGGTAATCCTAGTTCTTTTGGATATGTTGAAAAACATTATTAAATCATAAATCATTCCAAAACAATAGAAATCAATTCTTTTCTTCTCCATATTTATTTTCCTCTCGTGTTCTCAAGTTTGGGTGGAATTACATCTTGTGCTTTCGTGAAATTCTACAACAAGGCTTGATTACTCTTATAAACCGTTTGCTGGAAACCCTTAAGCATCTCAATCAATTCGGAGAGGGCACAAATTTAGTTTGAGGACAGCGATTACGCGTTTGGGCCTTTGGTGTTCATTTTATCAAATTTGATCATGGTTTTGTTCGCATTTGTTGATCTCGTTGCTGCAATAATTTGGTGTGTTTCTTCTCCAAGTCCGGTGCATAATCCATCAATCTCAAACTAAATTCCTGCGATGGAGAATGAAACAACAATGACGACAATAAAATTGATGAATCAGAATTTGGTTCGCTTGGATCGTTTCGATGACACGAACTTCACGCAGTGGCAAGACAAGTTAAAGTTTCTATTAACAGTGTTGAAGATTTTTAATATACTTGATCCGAAATTGATGCCACTACCCGAACCAAGAGAAACCGAAGCCATAAAAGCAGAAAGGCAAAAGCGCCAAGAAGATGAATTGATATGCCGATGTCATATTCTTAACACTTGTTTGATCGCCTATATGATTTGTGCACCAACACAACTTTGGCTAAGGAGATTTGGAATGCCCTAGAGAGCAAGTACAAAGCGGAAGAGGAAGATATCAAGAAATTTCTGATTTCGAAATATTTTGACTTTAAATTTTTTGATAATATTTCATTACTTCCGCAAATTCATGAACTACAAGTGATTGTCAACAAGATGAAGGCGGGAAAGATTGAAATCTTGGAGACCTTTCAAGTAGGGCTATAATTGGAAAACTCTCTGGGACTTGGAAAGGATACATGAAGAAAATAATGCATAGTTCCGAAGATTATTGTTTAGAACAATTATAGAAACATTTGCGCATTGAGGAAGAGTCAAGAATGAGAGATAAGAATGAAAATTCTTATGAAGACACTTCTAAGGCTAATGGGGTGAAGCAAACTGAACCGCTTGTGAAATCCAACAAGAGGAAGCTTTCTAGGAATTTCAACAAATCCAAGAAAAAGACCAAAGGAGGATGTTTTGTGTGTGGAAAATCTGAACACTACGCAAAAGATTGTAGACACTGGAAACAAACAACTTCGAATGTAAAATAAATTACATCCAAGAAGACAAGATAGTGGCCACCATTAGTGAAATAAATGCGATCAGGGGAAAGGTTCTCGGGTGATGGTATTATACTTGTGCAACTGTGCATGTATCATATGACAAATCTTTATTCACTACATACCATAAGGTGGATGGAAACCAAGAGATCCAAATGGGTAACGAGGTCCGATCAAAAATAATTGGCAAGGGAAACGTCGATATCATCTCACTTCTGGGAAAACCTTTACTTTAACAAATATACTTCATGTTCCCGACATGAATAGAAATTTAGTGAGTGAAAATCTCTTAGGAAAATCGGGCATAAAAAGTGTATTTGAACCCGGTAAGCTCATATTATCCCTTAACGGGAAATTTGTTGGGAATTTATATTCTTGTGAAGGAATGGTCAAATTGTGTACCATTGACAAATCTTTGATTAATAAAGTTGATTTTGCTTATGTCATTGATTTATTTTCATTATGGCATGCTAGATTAGGTTACATTGGTAAAAGTACAATGCATAGAATGATGAAATGTGATTTGGTTTCATATGATGTAAATGCTGAATTTAAATGCAAAACATGTGTGGAATCTAAAATGACTAAAAGACCATATCAAAGTGTAAAACGAACCTCTAGTATCTTAGAGTTAATTCATTCGGATATATGTGAATTAAATGAAATACTAACTAGAGGTGGAAATAGGTATTTTATTAACTTTATTGATGATTGCACTAGATACACTTATGTTTATTTTATGAAGAATGAATATAAGGCCTTTGATATGTTTAAAATTTATGGAAGTGAAGTTAAAAATCATTTAGGAAAGAAAATTAAAAAGTTAAGAAGTAATAGAGGTGGAAAATACTTCTATAGTGATTTTAATATGTTTTATGAACTATATGACATTATTCACCAATGTTCTGCAACTAAGACACCTGAACAAAAAAGTTTGGCTGAAAGGAAAAATAGAACCTTAGTTGAAATGATTAATTATATGCTTACATATGTTAAGTTGTCATTTAACTTGTAGGGTGAAACTTTATTGAGTGCATGTAGGATATTAAATAGAATTCCATCAAAACATATTAAAATTTCTCCTTTTGAATTGTGGAAATGGAGAAAACCAATCATTGGATACTTAAAGTGTGGGGATGTCTTGCGTATTGCAAGAACACGAACTCTAATAGGACCAAGTTGAATGTGCCTTTGTAGGATATGCTAACAATACCAAATCTTACAGATTATTGAACTTAGAGACCAATGTGATTATCGAATAAAGTAATGTGGAGTTCTTTGAGGATTTGTTATCTTTGGATAATGAATTGAAGGAAATTCATAAAGATATCCATAGCTCAAGTGGAACACGAGATGAAACATCTTCTAAAGATGTTGATGAGTCTTGTGAACCGAAGAAACAAAAGAACTTGGATTGTAAAGTCTTTGGGATCGGATGAAATTGATTCTCAACTTATTTCCTTTTACTTGGTAGAAGGAAATGAAGTGAATGTAGTAAAAATAATTCCCTTTGTTCTACATGTGGAAATCGACTCTAAAACTTATAAGGAAGCTATGGCTTCACGTGATAGCATATTTTGGAAAGTGCTATTAAGGACGAAATGGATTCGAAAGCTTATCGATTTGCCACTGGGTCCAAACCTATTGGATGTAAATGGGTGTTTAGAAGAAAGTATAACGTTGATGGTTCTCTTAATACCTTTAAGGTTAGATTAGTAGTCAAAGTTTATCGACAAAAGGAAGGAATCGACTACTTTAACACCTATGCACTGATAGCTATAATAACATCGATAAGGATATTGTTTGCGCTAGCTTCTATATATAACTTGCATGTTCATCAAATGGATGTCAAGACGGTATTCTTGAATGAGGATCTCGATGAGAGGTCTATATGAAACAACCCGAATGGTTTGTTCTACCTGAAAATGAACACAATGTATGCAAGTTAGTGAAATCGTTATACGATTTGAAGCATACACCTAAGAAATGGCAAGAAAAGTTTGACTTAGCTATAATATCTTTTAGTTTTAAACATAATAGCGTAGATAAGTGTTTGTATTCTAAATTATGTGATATTTATTTGCTTATATGTTGACGACATCTTGATTATGAGCAATCACATGGACAGGATAGAAGAAACGAAGAGATTTCTATCTTACAGTTTTACAATGAAGGATCTTGGACAGTTGGATGGGTATCAAAGTCTCTAATACTAGTAGAGGTTATCATCTTAGTCAATCACATTATATTGAGAATGTGATTAACAAGTTCAAGCTGAACGTGAAAGAATATAGTACCCCAATTGATCCAAGTTCAAAACTAATAAAGAATGATGGAAGGGCTATTGCTCAATTGGAGTATGCAAGTGCTATTGGTAGTCTTATGTATACAGTTCAGTGCACAAGACCAGACATAGTCTATGCAATAAATAAAATTAGTAGCTTTACTAGCAATCCGAGCAATGGTCATTGGAAGGATTGGAAGAGTTCTTGGGTACTTAAACAATAACCAAGAACTTGGGTCTTCAATATACAAAACTCTCGGCCGTGTTGGAAGGATTTACTGATACTAGTTGGATATCTAGCACAGGTAAAAGTAAATCCACTTAGGTTGGGTGTTTACACTTGGAAGAGGAGCTGTTTCTTGGAAATCAAAGGAACATACATGTATAGTACACTCAACTATGGAATCCGAATTTGTTACACTATCGAAAACCGATAAGGAGACTGAGTTGCTTAAGGATCTCATATATAGGGAGCGAAGATAACGTCTTCTATACCTATCATGTGTGATATTCAAGCCTCGTTAGTAAAAGCATACAATAAGGTATACAATAGAAAGTTTAGACATATGAGTCTAAGATACAACTACATAAAAAAATTAACCAAGTGTGGAATAATTTTTCTAAATTATGCTAAAGTCAATTGAGAACTTGATGGATCCTCTAACTAAACCTCTAAATAGAGATTTAGTAAATTCTAGTTCGAGTTCCTAGGTATAATAATCTGGTTGTTACTGAAGTGAGGGATGAGTTTTAGACTCTTAATGAAGTTCAGTACTAAGTACAAATATCTTTAAAAGTAATAAAGATACTGGAAGAACTTCACCTAAATAAACTTTGAGGTGGTGCCGCTTCAATAGAGAGTTAGAATCTCTCTCTTAAAAGTTAGTTGAAAATTATGAGCGCAAGACCATAATAGCGTTAAGCGAGTTTGAGAAACTTGAGAACACGTGATACATGTGTGTGTGTTCTTACTAGTATTGTCATAAAGAATCATTGGTTTAAAACTTTCATAATATCTTTAATTCCGACTTTACTTTGTTTGAATTACATTGTGGTTAGATTCAAATCAAAAGATGTCTAAATCCTTATGCATAAGTATTGTAAATTATTGAATATGGGATTTTATTCAATTTTGAACAAGTGAGGGATTGTTGGAAATGGTTGTTCAAAATGAATAAATGGAGTTTGGAATGAAAAATGGTGGTGGAGGCCAAATACTTGGCTTATGCGACCGCATAGGCCAAAGGGCCATGCGACATGGATTAAAATCCTTGTATCGGGCTCTTCTATGCGACCGCATAGAGTAAATTTTTTGGCTGTTTTATAGTCGTTGTGTTTTTGAAATTGGTGACTTTTCATACTATTTTAGCACCGTTTCGTACCAAATTTTTGAGGGCTATAGATAGGCAATCCTAGTTCTTTTGGATATGTTGAAAAAACATTATTAAATCATAAATCATTCCAAAGCAATAGAAATCAATTCTTTTCTTCTCCATATTTATTTTTCCTCTTGTGTTCTCAAGTTTGGATGGAATTACATCTTGTGCTTTGATTAAATTCTGCAACAAGGCTTGATTACTCTTACAAACCATTTGTCGAAAACCCTTAAGCATCTCAATCAATCCGGAGAGGGGGCAAATTTAGTTTGAGGACAGCGATTATGCGTTTGGGCCCTCGGTATTCATTTTATCAAATTTGATCCTGGTTTTGTTCACGATTGTTGATCTCCTAGCTGCAATAATTTGGTGTGTTTTTTCTCCTACTCCATTTCATAATCCATCACTTAATCTGTAGTCTTGGATTGTATCATCACCTTACTAGTGGTGAGAGACCAGAAGAGGAAATCGAAGATGACGAGAGCAAAAAGAGTCCAAATCCGTTGTACTAGCCATGGATCAACAACGATGGACTACTTTCTTCATGGCTCATTGGGACCATGAAGGAAGATGTCATGAGTTTAATCTACTGTGAGGCTGATACAGCGTACAAAATCTGGACTTCCATTGAAGAACAATTACTCGCTGTAAATGTGGAGAAAGTATGACTTCTGAAAAATATGCTCATGAATATAAGAAAAGGGACAAAATCCCTTGATGAGTATTTGAAAGAATTCAAGTCAATCTGTGACAATCTCGCTGCCTTCAAGAAGCCAGTTTCTGACCGCAACAAAGTATTCCAGTTCGCTCACGGCTTGGGTAAAAAATATGTGGATTTTTGAACAGCCATGCTTTCCAAGCCTCCATACCCTTCATTCAGCCAATTTTTATTGGCTTTACAGGGCCACGAACAAACTATACTTTCATTGAGTGAAGGGGAGATGACATACTTGGAACGTGCACAAGCTTATTTTGGCCAAAAGGGTTGTGGTCGAAATGGTCGTGGTGGTAAAGGAAACTTCAACTCTCGAGGCAGAGGCTTTATTCCAACCGGAAGATACAACTCTCAAAATGGTGGAAAAAAATTTCACAGAAATGCTGGACCATCAAACAACAATACAAAACCATAGCCCAAAGAGGGAAATCCTGTTATCAACCACTCCAACATGAGATTAATCCTAGTGACAAACTTACTTGTCATATTTGTGGAAGATCAAATCATACTGCCATTGATTGCTGGTATATGTTTACTTATTTACATCAGTACTACAATCTTCCTCAAGCTCTTGCTGCATTCAATCTCCATGCTTCAAACGATGAGTCATTTTATGCCGATTCTAGAGCTACTTTGCATACGATAAATGATACCGGTAAGTTATCTTATATTGAACCATATAGAGGCAGTGATATAATTTATGTTGCAGATGGCAATGGTTATCTATATCTCACGTTGGTAATGCTTGTGTTAAAACAAAAGAAGGACAATTAAAATTGAAAGATGTTTTTATGGTGCCTATTTGAAAAAGAACTTGCTATCAGTTGGGAAATTTACTAAAGATAATTCATGTTCTTTTGAATTCACTTCTATTGGATTTTTTGGTTAAGGATCAAAATTAAAGGATGATCGCGAGGGTGTATAAGCAAGGACAATTAATTATATGCATTAGATGGAGCTTTTCAAGAGGCTTTAAGTGCAATAAAACAAGGCAGTATATCATCTACTATTTGGCATCAACGGCTCGACCATCCTCATTCAAAGTTACTACCTTTATTAAAGGAGAAAAAAGCAATAGATATCACCCGTTGGATTACTCGACCTTCAGTATGTGTTAGTTGTCAATTGGGCAAAAGTTGTAAACTGCCATTTAATAAATCAAATGAAACTTCTCAATTTCTGTTGAAAATTGAATGGAGAATACACCGAGAATTGAAGTAATGTTGCAGCACCAAATACAACTTGAAGACAAGAAATCAAAATTGAAATATCCATCAAAAGACTTGATCACGATACTGTTGTCCTCAAACAATATTTGCCCCCTTTAGGATTGAAATTGTTTGAAGGGATGATGGCAAATGGTTTGCAGGATTTAAAACAAGCCTTGAAAAGATTAATGCTCAAACAATCAAGCAAAATCCTTTAAAATCAAGAACACTCAAGAACTATGAATATGATGAAGAAAATTGAGA
>CAIGRF010085020.1:9220-32542 GCA_903798235.1 Fraxinus ornus
GTGTAAGGCGTGGTGTATTTATAGTTGAAGGCAATTAGGTAGAATGGGTTGTGTAAAAAGTCTTAAAAACGAAAATTATGTTTTTTTGGATAATACCGTCGAGGGAGATCTCAGCGACAAACGAGCTATGGTGTTTCGCTCGAGCGAAATCCAAACCACAGGCAGGAGATGCAACTTCTGTTTTTACTGCTCGAGCACCATTTGGGCTATAAGCTAGCCATATTGCGGCGACATTTACTCATTTGCTCCATACTCGAACCCTAGGATTTTTAACTTATTACTTGACCCTTTGACTTTTAAAAAATCTTTTACAACAATATTAATTTCAGTCATTTTGTTCATCTAAATGCCAATTACATTAAAACTTAACAAACTCCCATTTGGCATTCTGTGACAAAATCATACAAATAAAGTCAAGGTAATAAAAACACAAAAATCTAAACTCAAACACCAAGTGTAAAAGCACGTGATACAGGAAATATAGTAATATAGTTACATGATACCAAAACTTAACTAGATTGAGACGTAACACCAATGTTAATCCAAACACCAACAAACACGTTAGTATCACAAAAACATCAAAAACTCAAATAGTTATGTAGATATGGTATGGAATGCAATGCAATCAAACAATCTCCCCCTATCAATCTTACTTCAAAAATTTATTTTTCCAAATTCCAACTCAAATCTTCAAAAATCTATCGCAACAAATTCCAAATCAAAATATTATCCTCATTTTTGTCACAAATTACGAAGGGATCGATAATTAAAAAAAAAAATAACTTTAGCATTCACAAGAATAATCAATGATCTCTAAACATTCTCACATACTCAGTTCAAGTTATCATGGAGTAAATTGTAAAAGTGACCCATGTATATTGTAAAGTGTCACTAATCATTTGTAAGCAGAACTCCTAACCTTAACATTGTGAGAAAGAACATGCTAAACATCGCTGTTAATAAGTATATTTCCCTACTTATAAAAGTCAGACCATTTAAAGCACATTAGAACCTTTAAATAAAAGTTCACTTTGTATTGTTCTTTTCTTCTCTCCCTGACTTTTATTTTTCAAATGTTTCAAAAAAGATTTAAGCTCAATATCTTATTTTATTTTCATATCTTAAGTGCAAGCTCTTCTCCATTAACTGACTAAGATGACTCCCATAACGAGTTTTAGGTCGGTTAACCCAAGTCAGTTGACCATAGGCACTAAGTTGTAAGAAACCCTACATGATTAATTACTCGTGTTCAATAGGCTCCAAATAAGAACATAAGACATATTGAGCTTTTATCAGGGGATAAATTTGAGTTTATGTCTAATAAATAAGGTTAATTCATGTTCAAAGTCACTTTACTGACGTGTGACTGCAATCACAACTCTCATACACGCGATCGAGTCTCACTAACAATATTATAGTGTGTGTAGTACAAATGGTACATGAAGAGACCAATACAAAATACTCCATAATAACCTAAGAAAGTAATGAAAATTATAATACAGCTCATCAACTAAACTCATACTTGATCACACCAAGCAAATTCGAGTATTATACATAATATTCTATAAAGAATTTCCCTCATTTTTATTTTTTAATTTTTCGATTTGTTGTTATTTTTAATTTAAAACATGAATGAATCAAGTACACAAAAAAACCAAATACAAAAAAAAAATGCATGAGATTTCTACCTAGAAAACAAATAAACAAATGTGATGTATGCATAAATTAATGACACAAAAAGATAAAACATAAGCATGCATTAAACATAAATAATCAGTTAGGTATGCAAATGCTCTTACCTTTAAGAGCACTGTGATCTATTTCAAAAAATTTCAGATCACTTTTCTTCATCCAAACTTGCCTAGTGACAAAAATCTTTTCGGTCATCCGTGTCATTAACATAGTCAATTTACTTACCTGATTAGTAAAGAAGTCAATCTGACCAATATAATCTTGATTCTTTTTTCTATTTAAGTTCCAATTTCTATTTCTGTTCAAGAAATGACGACACCTTGACTTTATGTGTCCTAACTCACCGCAATGAAAACATGTAGGGATAAACTGAGGACCAAATGTATGTAATTGTTGATATTTATTCCTAAGTTGGCGTGTCATATGCTGTCTAGTAGGCCTTTGCCCTACATATTCCTTATTCTTAGGTTCAAGGTTAGGCACATGTTTAAACTAGTCAGTACTAGGGACAAATGTGGTCTTGAACGTACTAGCAACATTATGATCATTTTTATCATATCCTAAACTTCCCTTATTACCAGCAGGCTTGCCCATTCCTAAAATGTTATCTAACTTTATAGAACCACTAGAAAAGGCAAGAAGTAGAGACTTGGAATGCTATAGGTCGCTCAAAAGATTTTAACTTGGATTTCTAAGGTTTCTTTTTCAATTGTCAACTCATTAACTCTCGTAGAGGTCTTTTCAATCTCACTAGTGAGATTCCTAACCAGAATATCTAAAGATTCAATCATGGATTTCAACTCACTCGGGGTAGAGGTAGATCATTCATTGTGGGTTTAGCTAATGTCAGCTCATAAGTTTGGAGAGATCCAGACAGCTCTCCCACCTTAATAGAGTATATACTCTTGGACTTTTAACTTACTACTTGAGCCTTTGACTTTTAAAAACTCTTTTACAGCAATATTAATTGCAATCATTTTGTTCACAAATTGCCAATTACATTAAAACCTAACAAAATTAATGGAGTGTAGGATATAGAAGTTAAAAGTAAAAATAAGTCAAGAAGAACAAAATAAGCTAGAAGATGACTATATTTACGTTTCCGAAAGATGGTGTGGCTCGAAATATGTTCTATATAGGTTAGACAATGTTCATGTGAGTATGTTATTTAGTATTATTAGGGTTAAGCATTAGTTTAAGTGGCATCGAAGTGTCATTGGTTGATAGATGATTTTAAAAATAGGTGTATGAGTCTCGTTTAAGATGACATCGCTTAAAGATACGTACATAGACTAGTTGTGGTGCTATATGGTATTATTATGTTCAAGTTAAAGACAATGTTGTATCATAATTAGACTTCTTTTTTAACTTACCTTTGCATTAGATTTCTTGTATATATCTCTATCATTACATTGTCGGATTAAGATTACTTAAGTTAAGTTAGATTTACTATTGTATCCCTATTTATAGGGCATTCAATAAAGAGAGCGAATGGTGTATTTGATTGGAAATTTTTCCATGGAAATGGTCTTTTTCATCCAAATTTCAAATTTTAAAGTGTTTAATTGCCATTTTTTCCATGTAAAATATTTTCCAATTTTTGAAAATATATTTAGATTTCCTTATTTTTGAGAAAAACACTTTCTTTGAAGGGTGTAGGTTTTTGTTTTCTCTCTCACGTACTCTTATTCGTTTAATTACGTGTTCCAAATAATCGTGTGATGCTTGGAATACTCTCGCTATAACATATTCCAAACCATTACATGGTTTCATTTTGCAACTCAAATCACAATACTTCAATCTAATAAAAGGCAACTAAACAATCACCAACTACCTTCAAACCATCAAATCCACTAGCTCGTGAACCGATGTACCTCTTCAATCGCCGACCATCATAATAGAAAATTGTCCAACCACTGCTGCAACACCTTTGTTTGTCAACATAATTTTTCCATCTCTATAAGTTGTGTTGCTGGGTTTTTGATACTCAATAAATCCTAGGCAATGATGTTAAACCATTTTTGGGGATTATACTTCATAGGCCTCGGTCGATGAATGAAGTGAAATGTCGACACCACAATCGAACAAACTAATTCTACAACGTATTTAAGCCATTTGAAGTTACCTAATTTAATTAGTGTTACTCATAGAATATATAACATAGAATTAACCAAGCGTTGGTAGGTTACCGCGGCATTCTTGAGGCCAAATGGCATCACCTTATAGCAGTAAAGACCTCGGTCGGTAATGAAGGCTGTGTGTTCTTGATCAAGTTCATACATGGGGATCTGAATGTAACCTGAATATGCATCCATGAAACTAAGTAAATCATGCCCGACAGTAGCATCTACCATCTAGTTTATTCTTGGTAGCAGAAAACTGTCTTTGTGACATGCTTTGGTTAGGTCGGTGAAGTCGATACACACTCTCCAATCCCCATTATTTTTCTTGACCAAAACGGGATCGGCAATCCATTTTGGGTATTTTACCTTTCGGACAAATCCATTCTGAAGCAACTTTTGTACTTCCTTGTTTAGAGCCTCATACTGTTCCGGGTTTAAAGGCGTGGCTGCTGTTTTGGTCGTATCAGAGGGTCAATTTCTAATTTATGGCACATGATTTTTTGGTCAATCCCTTTCATGTCAGAGTGTTCCCAAGCAAAGAAATCAAGGTTTTCTTGAAGAAAGTTGATGATCTGACCACTTAGTGGAGGTCGCAGTTCATGACCTATCTTCAGCTTTTTTTTAGGGTTATCTGTCCCCACTTTGATAACACCTAGCTCTTCTACAAGTTCTCCTCCTCACACTTTCAACCATGGATCCAGTAAGTTCGGTGAGGATTCTGTCGTGCATGCCATACAAATCCCCGGAGGGTAGTGAGTCATTTTCCCTTTCAGATCAACAACTACCTCACATGTAGCAGCAATTCTTTGTTTCCTTTAACATGTCCTGTACCATGAGGTGTGGGAAATTTGATGGAGTAGTGGTACATTGATACTATTACCCTGAGGTCAAACGGTAAAGGTTGCCCCATAAATTCTACATTTACTTTAGTTGGGCTAGGGGACTCTCCGAGCTCAACATGGAGTTTAATCACTCATTTCGCTCCAGAAAGGACACTATCAAGCCCCATAATCAAATTTGGATATGGTGGCAGGAAACCAAGTGGAATTTTAATTTGTTCTAAGGTGTCTACGTAAATTATGTTGAGGGAGCTCCATGTATCTACCAACACTTTGGGGATGTTGACTTTGGAGAGAAACATAGGGATCACCAAGACTCCAGAATAGGGATTTGGATCCGCCTTTTTTCTTCGAACAGGAGCTGGTCGTCATTCACTTTTTGCGGTGTTTTTTTGTAATGCCGATCTCAGTCAGGTCAGCTATAATTGGTCTTTTGAACCTAGAGCCCCCTGCTTGCTGGGAATGTTAGCTTTTCAGCATCTGGACCTGGAGATTAGGTAAGTCGACATTACAAGCTCTAGATTCAACCTGGTTTCCACGTTCACACTTGGACTACTTGGTGTTGGGAACTTAAGGCAATAATAGTATATTGAGGTGGCAGCTTGCAGTTCATGTAGTATAGGCCTCCATAGTATAGTATTATAGTTTGAAGGTAGATCCACAATGATGACGTCCGCCAAGATCCTCATTTGGCAAGGGTATTTGCCTAACTCCATACTAAATACAATTTGTCATCGGGCTTCAATGGGATCTCCGGAGAATCCTTGCAATCTTCTGGAATACGGTTGGAGGTAACGTTCCTGGATCACCATTTGTTCCAAAGTTCTAGAGTATAGCACATTTACCGAGTTGCCGTTGTCTACTAAAGTTCGGTGTATTTGCACTCCTGCAATGGTCATGGTTATGACTAGCGCATCACTTTGATCTTGCAGGACCCCACATGTATCTCCTTTTGAAAATCCAAACCATTCTATGTATGGCGGGGTGCAAACCTCTAGCTTTAGAAACGCTACACTATAGCTCTACCAGATACGAGCATTACGTGCCATTCTACGTCGAGCTCTTCACGACCCTTCAAGGCATTGATTTCCACTTATCAAGGTTCTGATTTCATGTCGATGTTGGGTATTGTGAGTTTGAGGTCCGGGCTGAACTTGCAGGACTATTCCTTGTTGGTTAGGATATTAAGTTCCAGCTGAATATGCTTCTCGAGGTTTGGCTATGAACTCATGCAAATGACCTCGTCAAATGAGTGACTCCACCTTTTCCTTTAAGTTTCTATAGTGATCGGTGTCATGTCATGTTGTCCTGTGGTAATGACAGTACTTTCCTTGATGTTTCCCAATTGGTTCATTTTTCTGAGGTGGAGGTCGACGAAAGGTTTCTTTTTCTCCTACCTATAAGAAGACATTTTCCAAAGTCGCATGCAATGGGTGATATTCATGAAATTTGTCGGGATATGGCCTTGAGCGGCCTTGATCCCTTCTCTCCCTCCTTTTTTCCCGACCTAAGTCCTTATCTGATTGTTTTCCTTTAGCTCGTTGTGAGGACTGTGGGACTTGCTTAACATCTTCATTGTCTGATGTAGCTTCCTCAGTACTTATAAATTTCTCAGCTCGGCCTAAGAGGTTTGGTCTTAGCCCTGAAAGAACTGCCATAAGCGCAGTGTCATCAGAGATATTTTCTACATCTATGGATTGTTTGTTGAACCTGTTTAAATAGCTTTTGAGTGATTCGGTTTTCCCTTGTTTTATGCTTACCAACCCCTCCTTTCATGTAGTTCTTGCCTTTGAGCCTATAAGCTGAGCTAGAAATGCTGTGACGAGGTCGTTCCAATTTTTTTTATAGATCTTTGGTTTAGTCTTCTAAACCATCTCTGAGCTTTATCCCCTAACATTAAGGGAAAAGCACGGCACATTATGTCATCTCTAGTCCTTTGTACTTCCATCCAGGAGGCATATTTGTCCAAGTGACTGAGGGGGTCTCTTTCCCCTTCGTATCCGGTCAGCTGTGGCATTTTTAGTTTTTCAGGCAGCGATTTTGCCAGAATGTCCTTGGTGAAGGGGGAGTGACGCTGTGTAAGGTATTCTTCTGTGCTTCCTTTGTTCTTAGCTTCCAAGTCAGCTATGCGCTTCCTGAGATCACTCATCTCAGGTTTAGCTCGTTCAGCAGGGTAGTTAATATGAGGCTCATCATTTTTATTTGGGGGTGTTAATGAGTGTTGAGAACCCAGTCTAGTGAATACACTATTCATTCTCCTGGTAGTTGGTTTTGTTGTGGCAGGAGAGCTTTCGACCTCTTCAGTTCAGCTCTTAGAAGATTCTCCACTTGAGAAGTGGAGAGTTCTTCTAGTGGAGAGTCGCCTAGTTCTTTCTCGTTGAGGGGATTCCACCTTAGTATCCAGTAGCGGATTTCGAACTTATTTTTGTTCTAGTCGAATGGAAACGTTTGTTAGTTTTTCAATAGCTTCCCTCATAGCCACCATTTGAGGATCAGTAGCTTCATTGCAACCTCGTCTTTCAATGTTCATTAGGTTACTGGTTTGTTCTGGACGAGTATGGGATCGATTTTCAGATGTTGAAAATTCGCCCATTATATTGGTTCGCAGATTTTGTGGAGAGATGGGACTGTTTTCCTAAGTTGGGCCCTCTTTCTAGCGCCAAACTGTTAACGTTAAAAATTATATAAACAAAATTAAAGCCAACTCAAGGAGTGAATGCAATCAAGTTCATACATGGGGATCTGAATGTAACCTGAATATGCATCCATGAAACTAAGTAAATCATGCCCGACAGTAGCATCTACCATCTAGTTTATTCTTGGTAGCAGAAAACTGTCTTTGTGACATGTTTGGTTAGGTCGGTGAAGTCGATATACACTCTCCAATCCCCATTATTTTTCTTGACCAAAATGGGATCGGCAATCCATTTTGGGTATTTTACCTTTCGGACAAATCCATTCTGAAGCAACTTTTGTACTTCCTTGTTTAGAGCCTCATACTGTTCTGGGTTTAAAGGCGTAGCTGATGTTTTGGTCGTATCAGAGGGTCAATTCCTAATTTATGACACATGATTTTTAGGTCAATCCCTTTCATGTTAGAGTGTTCCCAAGCAAAGACATCAAGGTTTTCTTGAAGAAAGTTGATAATCTGACCTCTTAGTGGAGGTCGCAGTTCATGACCTATCTTCAGCTCTTTTTTAAGGTTATTTGTCCCCACTTTGATAACACCTAGCTCTTCTACAAGTTCTCCTCCTCGTACTTTCAACCATGGATCCAGTGAGTTCGGTGAGGATTCTGTCGTGCATGCCATACAGATCCTCGGAGGGTAGTGAGTCATTTTCCCTTTCAGATCAACAACTACCTCACATTTAGCAGCAATGTCTTTGTTTCCTATAACCTGTCCTGTACTATGAGGTGTGTGAAATTTGATGGAGTAGTGGTACATTGATACTATTACCCTGAGGTCAAACAGCAAAGGTTGCCCCATAAATTCCACATTTACTTTAGTTCGGCGAGGGGACTCTCCGAGTTCAACATGGAGTTTAATCACTCCTTTCGCTCCAGAAAGGACACCATCAAGCCCCATAATCAAATTTGGATATGGTGGCAGGAAACCAAGTGGAATTTTAATTTGTTCCAAGGTGTCTACGTAAATTATGTTGAGGGAGCTCCATGTATCTACCAACACTTTGGGGATGTTGACTTTGGAGAGAAACATAGGGATCACCAAGACTCCAGAATAGGGATTTGGATCCGCCTCTTTTTCTTCGAACAGGAGCTGGTCGTCATTCACTTTTTTGCGGTGTTTTTCTGTAATGTCGATCTCAGTCAAGTCAGCTATAATGGGTCTTTTGAACCTAGAGCCCCCTGCTTGCTGGGAATGTTAGCTTTTCAGCATCTGGACCTGGAGATTAGGTAAGTCGACATTACAAGCTCTAGCTTCAACCTGGTTTCCACGTTCACACTTGGACTACTTGGTGTTGGAAACTTAAGGCAATAATAGTATATTAAGGTGGCAGCTTGCAGTTCATGTAGTATAGGCCTCCATAGTATAATATTATAGTTTGAAGGTAGATCCACAACGATGACGTCCGCCAAGATCCTCATTTCGCAAGGGTATTTGCCTAACTCCATACTAAATACAATTTGTCATCGGGCTTCAATAGGATCTCCGGAGAATCCTTGCAATCTTCTGGAATACGGTTGGATGTAACGTTCCTGGATCACCATTTGTTCCGAAGTTCTAGAGTATAGCACATTTACTGAGTTGTCGTTGTCTACTAAAGTTCGGTGTATTTGCACTCCTGCAATGGTCATGGTTATGACTAGCGCATCACTTTGATCTTGCAGGACCCCATATGTATCTTCTTTTGAAAATCCAAACCATTCTAGGTATAGCGGGGTGCAGACCTCTAGCTTTGGAGACGCTACACTATAGCTCTGCCAGATACGAGCATTACGTGACATTCTACGTCGAGCTCTTCATGACCCTTCAAGGTATTGATTTCCACTTATCAAGGTTCTGATTTCAGGTCGATGTTGGGTATTGTGAGTTTGAGGTCCGGGCTGAACTTGCAAGACTATTCCTTGTTGGTTAGGATATTGAGTTCCAGCTGAATATGATTATCGAGGTTTGGCTATGAACTCATGCAAATGACCTCGTCAAATGAGTGACTCCACCTTTTCCTTTAAGTTTCTGTAGTGATCGGTATCATGTCATGTTGTCCTGTGGTAATGACAATATTTCCCTTGATGTTTCCTAATTGGTTCCTTTTTCTGAGGTGGAGGTCGACGAAAGGTTTCTTTTTCTCCTACCTATAAGAAGACATTTTCCAAAGTCGCATGCAATGGGTGATATTCATAAAATTTGTCGGGATATGGCCTTGAGCGGCCTTGATCCCTTATGTCCCTCCTTTTTTCCCGACCTGAGTCCTTATCTGATTGTTTTCCTTTAGCTTGTTGTGGGGACTGTGGGACTTGCTTAACATCTTTATTGTCTGATGTAGATTCCTCCGTACTTATATATTTCTCAGCTCGGCCTAAGAGGTTTGGTCTTAACCCTGAAAGAACTGCCATAAGCGCAGCGTCATCAAAGATATTTTCTACATCTATGGATTGTTTGTTGAACCTGTTTAAATAGCTTTTGAGTAATTCGGTTTTCCCTTGTTTTATGCTTACCAACCCCTCCTTTCGTGTAGTTCTTGCCTTTGAGCCTATAAACTGAGCTAGAAATGTTGTGACGAGGTCGTTCCAATTTTTTTTTATAGATCTTTGGTTTAGTCTTCTAAACCATCTCTGAGCTTTATCCCCCAACATTAAGGGAAAAGCACGACACATTATGTCATCTCCAGCCCTTTGTACTTCCATCCAGGAGGCATATTTGTCCAAGTGACTGAGGGGGTCTCTTTCCCCTTCGTATCCGGTCAGCTGTAACATTTTTAGTTTTTCAGGCAGCGGTTCTGCCAGAATGTCCTTAGTGAAGGGAGAGTGACGCTGTTTAAGGTATCTTCTGTGCTTCCTTTGTTCTTAGCTTCCAAGTCAGCTATGCGCTTCCTGAGATCACTCATCTCAGGTTTAGCTCGTTTAGCAGGGTAGTTAATATGAGGCTCATCATTTTTATTTGGGGGTGTTAACGAGTGTTGAGAACCCAGTCTATTGAATACACTATTCATTCTCCTGGCAGTAGGTTTTGTTGTGGCAGGAGAGCTTCCGACCTCTTCAGTTCAGCTCTTAGAAGATTCTCCACTTGAGAAGTGGAGAGTTCTTCTAGTGGAGAGTCGCCTAGTTCTTTCTCGTTGAGGGGATTCCACCTCAGTATCCAGTAGCGGATTTCGAACTTATTTTTGCTCTAGTCGAATGGAAACATTTGTTAGTTTTTCAATAGCTTCCCTCATAGCCACCATTTGAGGATCAGTTGCTTCATTGTAACCTCGTCTTTCAATGTTCATTAGGTTACTGGTTTGTTCTGGACGAGTATGGGATTGATTTTCAGATGTTGAAAATTCGCCCATTATACTGGTTTGCAGATTTTGTGGAGAGATGTGACTGTTTTCCCAAGTTCGGCCCTCTTTCTAGCGCCAAACTGTTAACGTTAAAAATTATATAAACAAAATTCTTCGGTTGAGTTCCTCACTTACGTAATTTCTTATTGTAATTACCAAGTGTTTACGAGAATGTAATACAATAATTCATCCTTCCTAATGGTAGGAGATATTTGAAATGTGAGAAGATGCCAAAGAGTTTGTATGTGCTTGTCTCCACGTTCCTCTGCGATGTTTAGACTTTGATCCTTCTTTTATAGAGAAAATATGCATGCATGCTGACTCCCCTGTCTTTTCACTGCAATTACGAGCGAAGGAAGTACGGTTGCTTGTACGATAAGATTGGTTGCCGAGCTATTCTGTCAGGTTTCTTTTGAGTATTAATTGCAAGTGGCCCCCACATTTAATGCATGACTCAGATGAGGAAGCTAACATTTTTAATTGGAGAATTATGTGGGCGCTAACGTGGGACCTTTCCAAGTGTGCTTCTATGATTAGTAACTCATCCCTAATCATTATATTCTTTTTGCCTTGAAAGACTACACAGACTTCTTGTAGAAGGCATATATCCTCCAAGTTGACCTCATGCATCCGAGCTCAACATAGCATCCAATGATGACGTGGAATAGTCCGATCTTAATCACCTCGGAGATCGGCTGTCAACAGCTTTAATGTGAAGCTACTTCCTCTTTCGTGATTGCAGTAGTAATTCACTACGATAAAAATAAATTTAAAGTAGAAAATCGAATACTTTATGTTCTCTAACCTCTCCCTATTTGGTGATAATATAAATCCTTAATGATGACTCACTATCTATAAAAATATTAATCCAAAATAGAAATTATAAATGTAAAATTTCTAAACTATCCTTAATAAAATTTTGATCCGGAAGTGCACCCATGGGAGGGGGATTCCTTCCCCTCTTTCAACCCCCCCTCCCCCCACACACAAACTCACTGCTCGCTTCCATGAATCTTTTGTGGAGAAAGTAAAATGCAATGAAAAGATTATAAATGCCTATCAACAAATCGGATACAATAGATGTCCATAATAATGACCCATCAAATCGATGTATTGTAACTCATGCATGTTATGATTTGCACCATACTTCTCGCTTATTTAATTTCATACATATAACGTGATAAATTTTTCACCTAATTATATACATAAAATTCACAATCAATCACACATTAAAAATATTTCAACATTAACCAGTCATGCAACCTCGACCAACAGTTTTGGATAATTCTGACGATCCATAACTTCATCGATAATTTATATCAAAAGGAATTATTGAAATTATTTTTAAGTTGTGATCCCAAAACATCCACATTAACTTTCCAACCAAAAGTTTTCATCAATTCTAATATATAACCTGTACTTTATTTTTGTAATTTTCTTTTGATTCACGTCTGACGTTAAAGGCAATCTTGATGAAGCTACATCGAAGTCTATGAATTTAGAAATGGAGAGTGATTTGCAGAAATGATTTTAAACCTCTGGGTATTAACCGTAATCGAATTGTTTGGGAAAGCTTACATTGATGGGAAGGTTTGGCACCTTGATGTCAGCTCTTTACCACCTCAAACTGTAATATGTTCCATAGGTTGGGTTGTTCATCCGTTGAAGCAGTACATGTTAGAAAATTTATTAGTTGCAATACTGTAAAGTGTAGAAAAACTTATCAACTGATCGAGTCTCGTGACAGCACGATGTCCTAAAGCGAAATTGCCCGTCGATATCTGCTGCGACCTCCGTGGACAATCACTTCCAGGATACAACGATCAAATAATTCAATTGTGCAGCAATCACAAAAGGTTTTTAAAACCCTCAAGCGTACTCCTTTAATAGCTAAAATAATGAATAATATTTTTTCTGTATATGAAAATATAATCTCGTTTTTTGGTGTATTTTTCTAATGCCCAGGTCTTTGTTTATATAGGCAAAAAATAGATGTAACTTCCTCCACCATGATCTAGTATTAAGTTGCAGATGTAATGNAATAATATTATTGAATCATCAAACTACTTTGATATCTCTTTTGTCATTTCTATCCAGAAAATCATAGTGCGCGCACACACATATATATAGTTCTTTAGCCATCTGAAGTGCAAAATTCGGGTTGTTCCCTTAAAAACGCAACACTAGTAATTTATTTTTATTTTTTTGATGACTTTCAGGCTGCTTCCATTTCATTCGATACTACATGAATTTCGGTTTTGAATTCTTTTCGTCTAACTACTAAAATATTTTAATTCATCGGGTTGTTTATGAACATATTATGAAAGAACAACACCGAACTTGTCTTTATTTATTTATTAAAAACTATTATTTTCCCAATATGATTTAGTTTTATAAATATTTAGGTCAACAATATTATGGGGCCCTAATAAAATATAGGTGCAATTTGCAGCTCCTAGCCAACAACACAGTCTATGCTCCATTACCTTGGAAATCCTGAAACAGTTTATAATCAAATGTAGTCTGGCCCCAGACAAGAATATTTTTAAAAAAAAAAAAAATTAGGTCAAATTTGTATCTCTATAACATAAATTGATGAATGGGTGAGATATAGATTTAAATCTAGATCCATATACAAAAGATTTTTAGCTGTTTACGTACAAAATCAATCAACATTGAAAAAAATGAATTTGAGTCCAAACATAAAATGAGTTAATCTAAATTTTTGAATATCAAGAAATTATTAGGAGGGCCGTGCAAATTCAATATAGTCTCACTTTTGCTCCACAAGGATCAAAATCAAATAAATGTGCATTCTGATTCTGTCAAGCGAAGATATATTTCTTACCTCTTAGAAACTAATGATCCAAAGCAACGAAAATTTGAAAGTTCAAGAGAAGGTCACAATGACGAGCAGTTTTCTTTATGATAGGTGTCAAGTGGAAGTATAGTGATGTATGCAACTGAGGCATCCTAAGATATTGGTAAAATTGAACCTTGTTTTTACATGACCTGATCAATTTGATAGTTGATAGGCACTCACCATCTTTTTTCTTTTTTTTTTTCGCTAAATATCTTTGATAACCATAATACATGAAATTTGAAGATATTAATGATATTTAGAAAGGTTATAATCTAACAACATCGTAGTGTGTGTATATAAAGAGAGAATTTTAAAGAATTGAACTATAGACTTTCAGTTATGGTAGATGTAACACTAAAAAATGTAACTATTTGGAAGGAACAACAAAACTACAAAGAAAAGTGATCATAATAGCTTTGAAATTGATAATACAATAATGTTTTTATCAATCTTTTATATATTCGAGTTCTAATTAACTCCACCTTTGTGAATCGACTAATGAAACTATATTTTCATGAAACTAATAACAGTAGAAAATGTTTTACCCTTATTAAAGGATTGAAATAATTTTTGAATGTGCTACATGTTGGAAAATTGGTTTTAAATAGTTGGTTTGACCAACTTTTGACCAATTATTTTAGTGGGCTCCGTTAGTTGAACAAAAGATTTATTTGGTTGAGTGTGTTCTACTTCATAAGTAGATTAATGTAATGTATTTATTTTCTCAAAATAAATTTAGGATGAATGAAAAATTAATGCCAAAAATGACCATTTGAAGTTGAAAATAACTTGGGAATAAAATTGGTAGGAAATTGAAAAAATGACAATCCCCCATAGGAAAACTAGAAGAATAGAATTCACTTTATGTTGCTCAAGTTTTGGACTTGAGTTTAGGCCATAAGGGGTATCAATAGTCTTTAAATGACAGATGACCTACATCTAGTAAGTTGAGACAAAAACCACGCGCTCGCCGTCGCCGTCCAACCGGCCGGCTCGGCACGGGCACGAGTCATGGGCTTGGGATTGGGCCAAGTTAGTATATATTTTTTGGTAAAATAATATTTGAATTATATTATTTATATTTCTCCCAATTTTCTATACGCGACACATGAAGTCTTCTAGAAACTAGCGGTTGACATTTAAAATACATATCCAAGCGGGTTGTGTCTGTTGAAGACAACTTTTCGACTGCTGTATCTTTGGACACAACTTTTCAACTTCTATATAAAGATCCATATAGCCCGGATTTTATGCATTCCGAAAATCTTACCTGACTTTCTCTTGCAAAATATAATCCTTCCATCATGAACTATTTCATATTGTGCATTTCAGTCCCGAATATTATTTTCGTGTGTTTTAGTCCTCCAATTTTTTAGAGAGGTCAAAACATCATTAGGTTCGTCAGGTTTTATAATTCGGAGTGCTTCTATTACAAGTCGAGATCATTGTATCTTGGGAGATGAGTGCTGGAAGATCGACGAGACCAATATAGGGCATTATAGTCTTAATGAGAAAGATTCGACTCGACCATTATCGTTTTATTCCATTCATTTTGAAGAAAGTTGGTATTCTGCCCAACCGTTTATTCACCTCAAAAGATTATTTCAAATTATAGCACGGTAAAATTATTATATGCTAATAAGCTTAAGACGATAATGGTAAGTAATACTACATATGTTGTACTCCCTAACAATGCTCACAGGGAGAAACCAAAGAAAAAAAATCGAGGGAGTGGATTTCAAAATATGGCAACAGAAATGTTATTTTATCTAACAACTCTGAATTTGACAAAATTCTTAAGTGAAGATACTCCAACTGTTAAGGAGGATGAAACAAATCCTAAAAAACAAACAGCATTTGATACATAGAGTCATAGTAACTTCTTTTGCAGGAACTACGTCCTTAATTGTCTTGACAATACACTATACAACATTCAGCTAAGACAACTAAATTATAGTGGGAATCATTGGAAAAGAAGTACAAAACAAAAGATACTGGATTGAAGAAATTCATTGTAGGCAAATTCCTAGACTTAAAAATGATAGATTCTAAAACAATGATAAATCAAGTTCAAGAGCTACAAATCATCTTGCATGATATACACACATAAGGTATGAAGTTCTGTGAGTTGTTTGAGCTTGCTACGATTATCGAAAATTACCATCAATGTAGAAAGATTTCAAGAACTACCGAAACATAAACGCAAGAAAATGGGATTTGAATATCTGATTGTAAGATTAAGAATTGATGAAGATAATCGAAATTCTGAAAAAGAAATCTGCAAATGGTGGAACCAAATACTAGTAAGAAAAGGAAGCACTCAGGTAATGGCAAGCAAAAGAGCAAGACCAAGGAAATTTTTATAACTGCGGTAAAACTAGTCACATCGCAAAGGACTGCCAACAGAAAAATAAAAACAAAAAGGACTAAGTACACTTGACCAAGGAAGATAAATTGTCTAACGATGTGTTTGAACTAATACTCTCAATTGTTGTATTTGAAGCAAATATGGTGGACAATCTGAGATAATTGTTCGTAGACACTAGCACTACTTGTAACGTTTGTGATGATAAGAAGATGCTTTTTTCTTATGCTCCTATTAATGGATGATAACTATTCATGGGCAACATCAAAAGTTGTTGGCCTAGGTAAATTAATGATAAAGATGACATCGGGGAAAGAAGTAATGCTCATCAATGTGCTGTATGTTCTCGATATTCGCAAAATTTTGGTATCTAGAGCTTTGTTAAACAAAATGGGTTTAGGCTAGTATTTGAGTCTGATAAGTTTGTACTCACCAAAAATGACATGTTTGTGGGCAAGGAGCACTTAGCCAATGTGTTATTGAAAATAAATCTAATACATGTACTTTGTAATTTTGATATTAATAAAAATAAATCTTCTACTTAGTTGATTGAGTGTTCTAACTTATGGCATGATATGTTAGGACATGATAATGTTAATACTTTACGTAAATTCGTAAACATAATACAATTAAGTAGTTGATCTCAAATGGTGTTATTTCCATATATTATAGAAAATCTCGTGGATCCGCTTACCAAGGGTTTACCAAGAGATCACGTATGTCGATCAAGGGGAATGTGCTTAAAGCCTACTACGTAAGGATCTTTGTAATGGTAACCTAACATTGCTAATTGGAGATTCCAAAATCTTAGTTCAATGAGACAACTAAGTTATGAAGATTCAAAAAACACTTCGGAGTTAACTCTTACCCAATTACTACGATAAGAAAGTTCTATCTACAGAAAGTTTCAGGTTAAATTCTACTTTTAATGATTCATATATCTTGGACTATCTAGGACTATCTAAGTGGGGTATGTCACGTACTCTTAATAGGAGATCACCTATACAAGTCTGAAGTGGGGCCGTGGAACTCGACATTTTGAAACTGTCTGAATAGACATTTCAACTATCAAATTCGACACTTGAAAACTGTCGGAAAATACATTTCAACTAGCGGTTTGACCTTTTGCTATTGTATGGATTTAATATTCGAATGTGCCACTTTTATATTATTAAATGTCGACATATTGATTGTGTAAAATTCTTAACATTGCAATCTGAACTTTTCAGGTATGAATAATTATTTGAGATTTATCGTGCCACATGTGAGGAAGTTTCTTCATGTGGATGACGAATGGAAGTGGAGAGGGAACAAAACCACTTCTATTGTAGTTCTGACAAGTATCATCCCAACTGGACTTGTGTTACGGCTAATGGACAAACTTGGTATTCTTGATCCCCACACTCAAATTGAATTGAAGTTCAAAGTCCTGAACATGAATCCTCTAGCTGAAATACGCGAAGAAAGATTTAAATTGATACATATCAGTCATGGGGCTCAAAAAGATGAAGACTTTTATTTGTCGCGGCGGATGTTCAGCGAAACGTACAACATGATAAGATCGTTCAACTGCATAGTGTCTTAAACGATAATGCACCGACACATTAATTTTTAATGTTGGGGCTGTTCCAATAGATGAGAACTTGGATAACGCGTCAAATGGTACATTGGCTATAATATTGTTGACTATGACGAGCAAATGTCATCACATTCTAGGAATTCGAATAGAGTCGAATAGATTATAAGTGTGAATACGTCCGATCTTGTCGAAAGGCAAATATTCTTAAAAAAGAAAGAGTTGTAATCGAAAATTCGTGTACTTGCACTGTGCGACAAGTTCCAATTTCGGGTAAGTAGGTCATCCATAAAAAAACTAACCATTGTGCGTGCAAAATGGATGTTACGTGCTTCGACAGTGAAGCAGTCAGCAATCATCATAATCTGTAAATTCATCAATGTGTACACCTATTACGTAGATTTTCATCATAGTGCACATCAACATGCCACAAATTATGTAATTGTTGAGCACATATTGGGAAGATTGGATCATCCAAACAGATCGTATGATCCTACTGCTATGCATGTGACATGGAACATAGAGGATAGTTTACAAAAATTATCTTCATGTTGTCACGTCCTAGGAGAGAGTAACCTGGGGACACATCGAAGTTGATTCTCGTAACTGGTTTCATTACTTCTTCCTAGCATTTGATGCAAGCATTCGTGGTTACATACACTACTTGAGGTCCGTTATTTGTGTTGACGATAATCACATAAAAGGTCCGTATAAAGTTTCACTTCTACTGATAACTACCCAAAATGCCAACAAATAAATTTATATCTTAACATGGGAGATCGTAGATGCCGAAACAAATAAACCGTAGATGTGGTCTTTGTTAGAGTTGAAAGATCTTATAGGTGACTTAGATGAACTCGTATTTGTTTCGGACAGGAAAAACATTATTAAAAAAAGCCATTAATCACTTATTTCCTTTGTCTTACCATGATTGTTATATGTGGCATATGGAAAAGAACTTAATCCAACTTTACAACAACACAAGTTCAACTTTCTATTCAAATTAACTGCTATAACTTATCGTGTTGAAGAGTTCGAACGACTTATGGGATATATTCATAAGGTAAGTACAAGAACTTATGGTACTTGGAGCTAGCAAGTTTTTCATATTGGTCACGAACACTATTCGCTGGACAACAATGTAACATTATGACAAACAATAACGCGGAATCTTTGAACTCAATGTTGAGACGTGTCTGTTCATTACCGATCAAGTGTATGTTCATCATTGCCATCTCTACTGTCACCATCACTTAACTCGTCACAATCACTCTTTTCTCTTGAATCGTCATCACCACCAGACGTCTCATCTTCTGAGCCCTCTTCTATATTCTCTTCTTCATCGGATGTCCCCGTAGACAATCCATCATTTTCTTCGCTGCCCACTTACTCAGTATAAAACTGTGGGACGATAATATTCCTTGCAATGTCATCCAACTCAGGCACGGAAGTATCTTCAAAAGGTACAATAGTGGAGACATGTGGTTGATCACGCTCATCACCAGTTGGACGCAGCGTCGCATACACGTGTAGCTGTGAAAACATAAATTGAATGTCCATGGGAATGTATTCTATTCAGTTTCCATATTGAAAAATTGACTAGATCATGATCAAATACCTCTTCATTCTTGAAGAATGCTTGATAAGTACATTGTTGTGGTTGTTTTGTAGACGTCCTGCTAAGAAGCCTTAGAGATCGATTGCCAAGACTTTCACCAATTTCAAGAACCGCCTCAAACACCCATATCTATCTAAAAATGCCATTGTTACAATAGTTTCCATGCACATAACAATATATTTTTATTGAAATAATAATTAATTCCTTTTCAAAAATAATTATTCATACCTGCATGGCAGTGGAAAATCCGTAAATTGTATAATTGATCTCATTCTCCTTCTTTGCCTTAGCCTCGTGAAATTTCCTTACCCAATTATCCCTAAATCCTTTTAACAGAAGATTGTACCCCACTTTACTCCAAGGGTAGTCAGAAAATATGTCCATGTCACAATTGACAATGTGTCGATATCAATACCCACATTATTATCATGAGCATTGAATACTCATTTGACAATTAAAGCAAGATCGAGCTTATATCGATTAGCTCGAGGCATCGATGGTCGGAGAAAAACTTTTTCCAGTTGGGCACATGAAATATTCTTCATGGATTTGAAGTATTTGTACTTGAGTCTCCTTTTTTTTCATGACTTTAGTGAACTCATCTCCTTCCAGGGACCACATTTTAATCTCGTCACGATCACATACTCTTGCAGCTCAAACCTTGTCAAGTGCCCTTGTACATTGAACCACAATTCCTTTGTCTTAACCCTTCGAATGGTTCTAAAAACTAGTTGTTAGATAAATTGGGCATAGAATTGTATGTCAGGTACGTCGGCCAGGAACCCAAGGCATGATTTACCGAAATCTTCCCGCTTTCAATCATCCAAATTCTTCAATACGATTTTCAAGTACTTGAAATTGTCCGTTTGAGAAATGGGGGCACATAAGCGTGCATTTTCAAGAATGACGAATTGAATATTTATCTGCAAGAAAATGTACAACAATAAAGGAAAAAAATCAGATCATAATAATTCGTATATATTAGTGCGAAATACACGTATATGAAAGCGCAAAAAAATACACGTGTAATGTTTGAATGAACCAAAGTTGGATATGTTGATAGAGGACTGTCAAACTGATCTGTCGAGAAGCTGCCACATGTCAAAAAATACTGCCTTTAACTGACAAGAATGATAGTACATGCCGACAAATGACTCAACTCATTTGTCGATATTTAGTCATCTGTCGAGAATAACTGCGATGAAATGTCGAGAACGACAATTCATCGTGACATTAAAAAAATAAAAGATAGTTCATTTGTCGTTAACGACATGTCATATCGATATAGACTTTGATTGTGACAAATTAAATAGTTTACATAAAACATTTTAACATAGAGGACAAGTACAATAAGATATCTCATATGTACATAAGTTATGAAAATCAACACTACCACGTGCATGACAAGGAAATTAACATAAAAGAAAACATGAAAAATAATAATGAGGGAAGGGAATAATAGAATCTTTATATAACACATAAAATAATCTAGTTACGTGCACAAAGTTTATGAAGCATAAATGGAAGTCAAAAATATATGACATGTTTCATTGATAGCCCCGAAGGAAGGTTATGGAACATTATGCCAAATTTAATGACAATAGCAATGACATCCATAAATGTGTCTGATAAGTGCATTTTACACACTTATTTAGACAACAAAATATGGATAATAGTTGGAAAATATATTGGAATGTGGCTTAATTCTATATAAATTATGTTTTGTAGGAAAATTTTGAGGAACATGATGGAATTGAAGAAAAAGAAGCGGAAAATGACTAAAATGGCAGAAACACAAAGTTTAGGGACCAAAGTGTAAATATTCAAAAGATGACCCAGAAGAAGAAACGAAGATGTAAAAATAGTCGAACACCAATTTAGTGAATGAATGAAGTGTTGGAAGAAGAAGAAACAAGAAAATGGAGTTGTCCAAAACGCAAAGAATAGAAGTTTGCTTGAACTATGTAGTCGCGTAGTTCTTCTTATATGCAATTGCATGTAGTGCTTCAGAGAATTTCAAAGAGAAATAAACTGATCTATGCGATCGCATATGAGTGTACTATATGGTCGCATAGTACAGTTACAGAGAAAAAAAACCTGGTTTCCTTATTTCAATAAAACTTTTATGAGAACAAATCTTATGACGTCTTTTAAAAACTCTAGAACCGTCCAGAATGAGGAAAATATATTCTAAGAGCTTTTGTGAGTAGAGAAAGAGGCAAGAAACACGAAAATGAATTTCAAGACTCAAGAATTCAATTCAAACATTATTTAAGTGAGTCGATTATCTAAAATTTCTTTTGTTTTTTTCCTTCTTCATAACATGTTAGGATAGTTTTTTTTGTACTAGGAGAACCATGTAATATGAGTTTTTAATCTTTAGTTTTATATGTTTAGCATTAAAAATACGTTTTTGAATATTGAATAATTTATATGATTTTTTTTCTCCACAATTATTGTGCACAATAGTTGTTTGAATTTGGTGATTTATTTTATGCATTCGAAAGAACGAAAATATGTTCGACATATATAAATTGTCAAAGGGTTGATAGGAGATAGAAATATACCGCTATGTTGTATGTGAATCTTTAAATGTTAATAAAATTTTATTCACTTTTATATGTTCGCATCCATCATAAAAATATAATTGGGTCATATATAAAAGAAAGTTTAACAATAGTTGAGAGAGATTGTTGAATAAAATAGGAACATTGATTCATAAAAATTCAATCGTGTTATCAATGTGTAAAATTAGAATTAAAACTAATTATGGTAAGGGAATTTGAGATCTTAGTATGATTGTCATCTATTAAATACATCAATCTGCATTTAAGCCCCTATTTGAGCCACATTATAATTTTTATTCTCATTTTTCTACTCATTTTCAATCACACATTTTTCAATAAAATAATATATTTCATCACATCAATAACATTTCTTTCTTTTTCAACCAAATATTCACCATCACATCACCAAAAAAATACATTCTTTCCATTTTAATGTGCATCAAATGGGGAATGTTAGTTAAGTTACAAATCATTGCATAAACGGATTATTTTAGTTATAATTTTGTCACAAACAAATATATTATAGTATTCTTGTTTCAGTTAAGGTCCCAATAATTAGAATTAAACTAATTAATCTTCATAGGACGATACTTAGACTCAATTCCACTTTAATATTACTTATTAATGAATCGTATACTTACGATGACTTTAATTCGAAATATATTTTCGTAAACAATGCCACTACACACAAGTACTCAAATAATATCACAACCTCGAGTTCTACCAATATTTGAAACTCAAAGAGAACTTACAAGCAATATTCAATAAAGTCCATAGCTCAATATCCTCCCAAATGACTAAATAGATCAAATCACAAAGTAAACTAAATTTACAAAACCAAACAAGGAAGAAAACAAACTTGAACCCCAATTAACCTATCATATAAGAAATCCTCAAAATTCAGGATAACTCAAATTTTTTTTTTTTTTTATCTCGATAGAAGGTTCCACAACTTTCCAGATTGACAGTTAAATTTGACATTAAAAAGTGGTGCGTCAAGACATGATGGGTTAGGTTAGGACTCTATCATATTAATTAAAAGAGATTGAAGCAAAGAGATAAAAGAAATTAGTCAGGTAATGCAGCATATTATATCCAAAACCATAAGTTTACTCATCCAACAACTTTACAACATATTTATTTCCATCACATTCAAGAAAATCAAGAAACTAATATATTTTGCAGTTAATCTAGTTAAGAAGCTTTTCATGAGTAGCATAACATACCGAGATAAAGCTCATAGTTACACATTAATTAGGAACCAAACATCAACAACATAATTGCCAAAAAGAAACCAAGTCCGAATTTTGAACACGTACAAAATACTTAAGCAACAATATCTGTCAAAATGCAACAATAATCTAGAATTATATTTTGTAATTCTTCGTCGTTTTGCTAAATCTACAAAATAATGAAACGAATAAAAAGTTTTCTACTTGATTGGTTATTGGTAAACAATGGAAAGTTTTGAAAGTACGAATATTTCAAAAAGAAAAGAGACGATCAATATTTCATTTAGCTCGCAATAAGACTTTCTTCCAGTTTATAAAGTGAACATAGCATAATGCAATCAAGAGTCAAACAGATGCAAACAAATTACTGTAAGCATAATAGACGATTCTCTAATGCGGATTAAATACTTTATAACAGAATCGACAAATTCTTAATGCCAAGAAA